>PVJC01016398.1:0-33766 GCA_004026665.1 Murina feae | reverse complement strand
CAGGAAGAGACTGGACAATAATGGTATACCTATGGATGAGAACAGCAGGGGGCAGGAGGGGGTAAGGGCAGAGATTGGGTGGGAATTGGGATGAGGGGAGCTATGGGGGGGGGAGAGGAACAACTGTAATAATCTGAACAACAAAGATTTAACAAAATAGATTTTGAAGATTTTTAAATATTTGTGGTTATTTGTCAACTTTTAAAAACTTGTAATTTGCTGTGATTTTTTTTCTTACTATCAATACATAGTCATTTTCCTAAAGAAAGCTGGAGAGAATAGTGCTGTTCTTACAGTATTTTATAAACATGTTCCGATTCTCTGCCCAATAGCAAATATTGGTTTAGATGAATAAAGAAAATCTTTCAACTTCTCCCATTTTACTTAATTGATAAAGGTAAAAGGAAAAACAAACTATGAGCAAATGAATATCCCCTTCACCATTATAATTGTACTAGGGGCCCGGTACACAAAAATTTGTGCACTCAACAGGGGTGGCGGGGTCCCTCATCCTGGCCTGTGCCCTCTCACAGTTTGGGACCCCTTGGGGGATGTCCACCTGCTGACGTGCCTGGCCAGCCTGGGTGAGGGGCTGAGGGCTGTTTTCAGGCTGCCTACAGCCCCCTCAGAGTTCGTGCACTGGAGGGTGGGAGGGCTGGTGAGTGCAGGCGTGGACGTTTCCCATTGGGTGGCCCACCATAGCACACGCCTGTTGGGCCCCCACTGCTGAGGGGACACACCTATTGCAGAGCCGGGTGGCAGGCCAAGAGGTGGACGCTGGTGCATGGTCCATTGGGGGGGGCCCTGCTGCTGAGTGGACACACCTGCCTCCCTGTGTGCTGTGTGCCCCGATGGCACCTATTTCCAGGCCTCAGCCTCGGGGGTGGAGCGGGCGAAGGCTGGCTCGGTCCCTCCGCCCCCAGGCTGCCCAACTGCCTGGAATCCATTGGGGCACCTATTTCTAGGCCTCGGCCTGGGGGTGGAGCTGGCTCAGTCCCTCCACTCCCAGGGCACACAGCACACATGGAGGAGGCTACTCCTCCATGTGTGCTGTGTGCCCCGATTGCACCTATTTCCAGGCCTCAGCCTCGGGGGTGGAGCTGGCTGGGTCCCTCCGCCCCCGAGGCTGCCCAGCCGCCTGGAATCTATTGGGGCACACAGTACACACGGAGGCATAGCCTCCATGTGTGCTGTGTACCCTGATTGCACCTATTTCCAGGCCTCAGCTTCCGGCCGGGGCTGGCTCGGTCCCCCAACCCCGAGGCTGCCCTGCTGCCTGTAATCCGCGACCGGATCTATTTCCAGGCCTCCATCACTGGCATCCTGCTCCTCCCCCAGTGGTTGCGGCCTCTGCGTTGCGTGGTTTCTCCGGCTTCTCCGGGGCTGCAGCCTCTGCCATCTTGTCTGGGCTCATTTGCATACAACCGCTCTGATTGGCTGGTGGGCATGGCTTAAGCATCCCGGAGAAATGGTTAATTTCAATATTACGACTTTATTAGATTAGATGTATGCATTTAATAAACACTAATGTAGATATGAGTCCATTAGCAGTTAGATTTTGGAGATTAGTTAGCATTTCTCTGTTTAATGCTCCCAACTCATCATGGTAGAACTGCACAATACACCTAAATGTGGTTGTGTAAATTGGCCCTATGTCTAATTGGTGGATTTGATCAGTTTAAATGTGTGTCTGTTTATAAAGCTTGATTATTGAATCAGGTCTTAAATATTTGAAATTACTTGTTAAAGCATTGCTAAAGTGAATTCAAAAGAAACATAAATTAATTGAACATTGAGTTCATGAATCATATGGTTAAGTAAGAAAATATTTTCATAGTGGATCACTACACACTATTGTTTTACAACACTGCAGCTGAGTAGAGCTGCATTGAGATATGTTAAAGGTTCTTAATCTAAGCTCCATAGGTCCTTGGAGTTTATATACAAGATGTTATATGTGTGTCTTTAGAGAAAAATTCATAGTTTCGTCAGATTTTCACGGGCGTCCATGACCTAAAAACAAAGATTGAGAACTATTGCTTTGAATTTTCAATGAAAGTAAAAGGTGTTTGGGGTATCTAAATACCGTAGAGATACGGGAAAACTTGGAAAATGTTGCTATTGGAACTCTAATTTACAGACATCTCTTTGGAAAAATGCAAACAGATATCAATAGTATGGTGGAGTGGAGAAATCATAAATGTAGACTAATCAACAAGAAGGTACATTTTAGAGCTGACCAATGGGGTAAAATCCTGGTCCTACCATTTACTACCATTTACTTATCCTTGGACAAGTTATTTAACTTTTCCATACTCTAGTTTCTTCATTTTTCATGGGGATAATAATAGTATCTACCTCATAGTTTATAAGGATTAAAATAAATTAATATCGGGAAAGTGCCTAAAACAGCGCTTGCCTTAATAAGTACTGCATACACGTTAGCAGTTATTAATATTAGTTACTATAATTATTATAATTACTGCTGCTGTTGCTGCTGCTGCTGCTGCTGTTGCTGTTGTAGAATGCCACCAGGGCAAGTATGAGGCTGATTTAGGAACTGAGTAAGATTTGGTGTTCTAATCCAGGAGGCCCACAACCTTTTTCTATAAAGGGTCATATAGTAAATAGTTTAGGCTTTGCAACTCATATGGTCTCTGTTGAAACTATTTGCAGTCATAGACAATATGTAAAAGAATGGACATGTCTGTGTTTCAAAAACCTCTTATTTACAAAAATAGATGGAAGGTTTTTCTATCTCAGTTTACTCAGTTGAATACGCTTTTTGTCTACAAAATATAATAATAATTTTTGAAAAACCGAATTCATTAAGTCCCGCCAGGGTACAAGGAGCCCAGCCCCAGGCAGGCAGTGAGGCAAGTGCCAGGGGTCCTCGCCCTGCCGGCCCAGGGCGCCTTTCTCCCACTCCCTGATTCCCCGCCAGGGGACCGGGAGCGCAGCCCGGGCAGGCAGCGAGGTGGGCACCCGGGGTCCTCGCCCTGCTGGCCCAGTGTGCCTTTCTCCTTCTCCCCGATTCCCTGCCAGGGGACTGGGGAGCCTGGCGCTGGGCAGACAGCGAAGTGGGCGCCTGGGCCCCTTTCTCTCGCTCCCCAATTCCCCGCCAGGGGACCGGGGAGCCCAGCCCCTGGAAGACAGCAAGCGGGCGCACAGGGCCTCGACCTGCCGGCCCGGCTGCCTTTCTCCTGCTCCTCAGTCCCCTTGCGGGGATCTGGGAGTGGGAGAAATGTGGCTTGGGCCTGGGTGAGGCTGCCGGCGCCCGCCATCTTGGCTGAGTTAATTTTCATATAGCCTCTCTGATTGGCTGGTGGGCGTGGCTTAGGTGTCCCGAAGAGACAGTTAATTTCAATATTATGCTTTTATTAGATTAGATTTTAATTTTTTCCCTTTTAATTCAGTAGCTATAGCTATATATTTTAGTTTCCCTTCTCTGCCTAGTACTCTCCTAAGTGTAGTGGATACATGTGAAAAACAATATGACAGCAACAGCCTTTGATATTAATGTCAAGAATGTTTACGCTAGTTGAGTAAAGAAAACGCACACTTATGGATCAATTAGAGAATAAGAAAATATATTTCCTAAGGTTTCAAAATGTACAATTTAGGTATAAATGACATCAGTATGCAAAAATGATTGGAAGGAGCTTAAACAAATATGACATAACATTAATTCAATCAAGGCACACACAGGACACTTTGATGAAGTTAAAGGAATCTCAGACTGCTCTGTTAACTAATACATATCCTGAAAAGAGTAAGATGATTAGAGTTACTCTGAGCCAAACTACTAGTGGTCTGACACCATCTATCATTGAACATTAGTAGATATACACTTGTTCTAGAGGCTCTTGGTTTAGGTCAGAGTCTCTCAATCTCGGCTCTGTTGACAGTTTTGGAAGGATAATTGTTTGCTGTGTTTGGGGAAGGGCTATCCTGTGCATCAAAGGATGATTAGCATCCCTGTTACCCTATCTCCTGGGTGCCACTACCTTCACCCATTTATTTGTGCTATGCCAAAATGTCTTCAGACATTGCCAGATATCCTGTAGGGGCAAAGTAACTCCTATTTCAGAAATACTGGTTTAGTGCAAATCAGCATATATATTGAATTAGTGTAGTCTACTCAGCTAAACATTTAAAGGCAGGGAGAATAAAATGTTCTTACAGTATTTTCTTATGATCTTACTAGAGGCCCAGTGCAGGAATTCATGCACAGGTAGTGTCTCTCTAGGTGGCCTACAGGGATTGGGCAGAAACCCACAGTCCAACACTGCCTGCATCTCCTACCTGCTGCTTCTGCTCATCCCAGCCCTACTGTGCCTGCCACGGGCTCATGCCCAATCAGTCCTGATCGAGAGGCTCACCCTGCTGCAGGAGTGCTCGCCAGCCATGAGTCCTGTGGCTGGCACACTTCCAAGGGGAGTGGCTTGTGGGATCAGGCTGAAACCGGCTCTCCGACATTCCCTGAGGGATACTGGATTGTGACAGGGTGCAGGCCAGGCTAAGGGACCCACAGTCAGGCTGGGGAGGGACCATGGGAGAGTTCCAAGGTGTGTCCTACCCATTTCGCTCAGTCCCAATTGGCCAGACCCCAGCGGCAAGCTAACCTACCTGTTGGAACATCTGCCCCCTGGTGGTCAGTGCACGTCATAGCTACTAGTCGACCAGCTGACTGTCTGCCCCCTGCACATCATAACGAGTGGTTGAGCAGCTTTAGCATATCATTAGCATATTACGCTTTGATTGGTTATTCATTTGTTCTGATGTTCAGTCTATTTGCATATTACTCTTTTATTATATAGGATTACTCAATTTTGGGTCAATAATCTGGAGCTATGCAAAAATTCTTCAAAGAGAATAGTTTAAAATGTTTTTACATTTGAATTAATGAAATAATTCATGTAGCTCATTTAGCAAATTACCTGACATAAAGGAGAAAATTCTTGGGTAATGTATTATCTTAGTCATTAGAAAAAAATGAAAATACTGAAAAAAGAAAACACATATACTCACTCTTATGAAGAAATACAAGCCCTATTCCCCACCCTTGAATTCCACCCCTAGAGTTAGCCATTGCAAAGTTAGTTGAATGTCTTCCTGTCTTTTCCATGCCTGTACAAACATCTTTGTATAATTGGGTACATGTGTGCATACTTATAAAAATTTAAATGATTGAATAGTTCTTTTATATACAGATCTATGTACCATAGTTTAAACATTTCCTATTGTTGATATCATCATGCTAACATGTCTTTTATATATAAAAAATATAATTTCAAATGCAGAAAATTTGGAAAACAGGAACAGAACTATTAATCCTATGTAATAAAAGGGTAATATGCAAATTGACCCTAACAGCAGAACAGCTGGGAATGACTGACTGGTCACTATGACACACACTGACCACCAGGGGCAGATGCTTAATGCAGGAGCTGCCCCCTGGTGGTCAGTGTGCTCCCACAGGGGGAGCTCTGCTCAGCCACAAGCCAGGCTGACGGCTGCCAGTACAGCGGTGGTGGCGGCAGCCTCTCCTGCCTCCTCAGCAGCACTAAGGATGTCCGATTGCAGCTTAGGTCTGCTCCCTGCTGACAAGTGGACATCCCCCGAGGAGCGGGCCTAAGCCAGCAGGTGGACATCCCCAAGGGGTCCCAGGCTGTGAGAGGGTACAGGCTGGGCTGAGGGACCCCCTTGCATGCACAAATTTTTGTGTACCAGGCCTCTAGTATCTCTATATATAAAACCCTAATGTATAAGTACACCAAACGGCAGAATAACCAAACAATTGGAACAACCAAGCAACTGATTGCTATGATTTGTGCTGACCACCGGGGGGGGGGGTGTGTGTGCACAGACCATGGCAGGCTTCGGCAACAGGTGGCAGAGCATGGAACATGGTGGACATTGGCCACAGCGGAATGGTGGAGCAGGTGAGCGGGGGCGCCAGACCAAGGCAGGGCACCAGTCACAGTCATCAGGGCAAGCCTCTGGGGGTTATTGAAAATTCTTTCCTCCTGTCCACCATGGTCTCGCCAGGTGCCCACACCTTCTGCCAGCCCCAGCCCCGCTCACACCCATAGCCAGCCCCGGAGTCACTGCTCACACCCATTGCTAGCACCCGGAGCCAGCCCCATTTGCTTGGTGCCCAGCACCAGTCCCAATTGCTCAATGCCATCAGCAGGTGCAATCAGCAGCTGCCAGCTCCAATCGCCCTGAAGGCTTCTGCTCCTGAGGGGCAACTGGAGCAATAGCTGCCGCTCACACCCGCAGCCAATGCCAGAGACACTGCTTGCACCCACTGACAGTGCCAGCCCCACTCACTCACTGCTGACACCAGCACCAATTGCTCCACGCCATCAGTGGATGCAAGCAGGGCTGGTGCCATCAATGCATGCGAGCAGCGGTGGTGGGAGTGGGGCTGCCAGCAGACAGGGTACAGAGGCCCCAGCAGGAGGGGCCAGGCGGGGGCGTGGAGGATGGGCCAAAACCCACCCCTGTGCCCACCATAGTCTCGCGGCCCATAGTTCCTTTCAAGGTGCACATATTTGTGCACGGTGCCCCTAGCTATTATAATAATCAACTTAAATCCCATAACCTGTTAACAATAATGATACAACATTTTGGTATATTTTCTTCTACTTTAATTCATTCATACATTTAAAAAGCTATGTAATTACAACGCTCTTAATTTTGTTATTTGGCTATCTTAAATTATAGCATAAATAAACTTATAACCATCACCTTTAAAACACATATCTTAGCTTAAAATAGACAGCAGTAGGTTATTGTAAGAGGAGTTCTTTAAATTGAGAGGTTCCTAATCTCACATCCAATGCCTGGAATCAATCACCTGGATTTCAGGAATTTGGGGGTAAATTTTCTGAAATTGCATGCAAGATTTTGGGCATAGCTGTATTTTTCTAGAGGAGATTCATAGCAGTGTGAAATCGATTAACTGAAAGCTTGTTTTCCAAAAGTTTGAGGACTGTTGTTTGAATCGCATTTTTACAAACTCTAGGATCCTGGAGGATAAAGTAAGCACAGCAACATAACTCATTTTCTGAATCTTTTGTATATGATTTCACAGACGGTTTTCCCTCTAGTTAATAGTTGAACTTGGCATAGAGATTACACATAAAGTGTAGAGGGTAAGCATGATGATATGTGTATGATCATTTGTTTGTTTTTCCCTTGAGGAGAGAATGTTGCATGGGATAAACAGCAGGGTGGTGAGGTAATTCATCATTATGAAACCTGTTCTCTGGTGATGGATGGATAGATTGCTAAAGTAACTCAATAATCTTCATTTTTTCCAGGTTATTCACAGATCAGTGAGCATTATTGTTAATAAAGCAATGGAATGCTTTTGTGTCCTTGCCTGCATTATTCCTCAGGTTTTGACAGGAAAATACTTTTAATTTGAGAAGAGCCTCTTACTTAAAATTACATTATATTTAAGAGTGTGTTGCTGGAGCATTTACTGTGACTCTTCTGAATATATTAGAATTATATTGCCAACACAAATTATACAGTTTGAGTTTCTATTTTAGTAATAGCCCCCTTTAATGCTAACTAACTCAAATGCTATATTATTTTCAGGTTGGTATAAAAACTTTCCCAGCCATTTTCCCCTAGGTTACATATGTATTCTACTCCAGATCTTAAAATAATTCTAACAACTTGTATTAGAGTGAAAAGGTAGCTGGCTTTGTGTAGGGCAAGAGTGATATTTGTATCCAGTCCAGTATTTGGAACTGAAATTTTAGTTTGATTAAATTAAAAGGTAATAATATGATATTGCATAGATTAACTTTTTAAGGATCATTCAAAACAATTTGTGACCCATCCCTTTGGAATCGATCTATATTGTGCAAGTGTATTAGAAATAACATGTGATGTGTTTTTACTTTCATTTCTAAAAATCTTTATTGTTGAAAGTATTACAGATGCTCCCTTTGTCTCCCCCCCACCAATTGACCACTTCTAGCCCACACCCAAGCCCCCCAGGCCTTCACCACAATATTGTCTGTATCCATGGGTTATGCATATATGTAAACAAATTCTTTGGTTAATCTCTTCCCACCCACGTACCCTCACCTTCCCTCTGAGATTTGACCGTCATATATTAAGAGAACATAGCATTCTCTTTACTCTTTTGCTATTTTCTCTCCTAACATGCTACTATACATTTTCTGGCTAAACCTTGCAACAAGAAGACCTTTACTTTTTCTTGAAAGGAATATTTGTTTTCTTTTTCTGCTGATGATAAGAAATTTTCACAATACCAAAGGTATGAAGAATGTAAAAATTAAAATTGACGAGATGATTATTTTTAAATGCTTTTATTTATTTTAAAGAGAAAGGAAGGGAGAGGGATAGAGAGATAGAAACATCGATCAGCTGCCTCCTGCACATCCCCCAATGGGGACTGAGCCTAGAACCCAGGCATGTGCCCTGACTAGGAATCAAATTGTGATTCTCCTGGTTCATGGATCAATGCTCAACCACTGAGCCACATTGGCTGGGCTTAGTTTGGTTATAAAGTGGCTTTTCTCTTATTATTTACTAAGTATTTCAGCCTTATTTTATTTATAGTGTCAAAACTACTTTAATATTTGAAAATTAAAACAATTCCTCTAGATTTGTTCAATATGTTACCATTTTGTAAACAAATTCATTGTTGATGTCTAAGTTTAAAAATTCTAAAGCTTTTTTTCCTTACCATGGATTCTAGTGTCCTAACCATGTTTATCTCTTTTCAATATTTGTGTAGTTTATGGACAAAGGGAGAAACAGATCCTTCTACAAATAACTTGGTAAAAATCTGAATTTCCCATGAGAGGAACCAGTGTCACCCCAATAAATTCAATAAAAAATAAATAAAAATAAAGAGATAGTAAACTTGAGTCCATATATTGAATAAATTAACTTATGGGAAAGGATCACCCCCCTCTTTTTCTTTTAATGTTATCACAAGGTTTCAGTGGGAAGGAGAGAGCATATTTTAGAGGTCAAGCCATTAAAATTAAAGCATTTTCTCCCCAGAATGTATAATATAGAAAATATTTCATTATTTATATGTTTATATGCTCATTTTTACAAGAGTAAAGACCACTAGTTATTATGATTATCAAATTAGAAACTTAAAGTTTTACTGACATAATTTTTTTCTACATTGGAGGGATTTTTGTTTTGTTTTGTTTGTAGCCAAGCTTTTCTTTTATTACTCTTTGCTTCACTAAGAGGAAGGAGTTTTCTTCTTTTTTAAAATTTGTTTTTATTCACTTCAAAGACCTAAAGCTAATACTTTTTATTTGAAAAGTTAGGGGAGCATTGACTATAAACTTGGTCTCTCTTTTTTATCATATGTAAACTTGGAATAAAAATTAGAATTCGCCCAGCCAATTTGGCTCAGTGGTTGAGCATCGACTTATGAACCAGGAGGTCACAATTAGATTCCCAGTCAGGGCACATGCCAGGGTTGCAGGCTCAATTCCCAGTAGAGATGTGCAAGAGGCAGTCAATCAATGATTCCCTCTCATCATTGATGTTTCTCTCTCACACTGTCCTATTCTTTCTGAGATCAATAAAAATGTATTTAAAAAATTTAAAAATTTATTAAATAATATATAGAATGCCCAGCTAGTGTGGGTCAGTGGTTTAGCATCCACCCATGAAACAGGAGGTCACGGTTTGATTCCTGGTCAGGGGCATATGCCTGGGTTGCGGGCTTGGTTCTCACTGTGTGTGTGTGTATGTGTGTGTGTGTATAGAGGGGAGGTGATTCTCCCTCATCATTGATGTTCCTATTTCTCCCTTTCCCTTCCTCTCTGAAATCAATAAAAATATATTCTAAATAGCATTTAGAATGTTTTGTAATAACTTCTGTGTGTCTTAGACATACATTGTTGAAAACAAAGTCTCTGGTTGGGAGGGGAGTTAAAGAGTGTTGGACAGAGAGACTGGGCAACTAATTTAAGAGAGTGATATGTACTGTGAAGAAAAGATAGGGTGATATGACAGGAAGTGACTATTGGTAGGGGTAGGGAGGTATCCCCTAAGATGGTCTGATGGTCAGGAAAGGCCTCTCAGGAGTCTGGCATTTGCATGTAGTAACACCAAAATATGATAATAAGGCATACACTTTTGAAGATCTGAGGGAAGAGCTTTCTAAGCAGCTGCCACTGTGTCAGAGGTCTAAGGTGGGGTCTTTGGGGATATAGAAAGGTTACTATGACAGGGACCCAATGAACAAGTTAGGAGTGGTATTTGTTACAGTGCCCCAAATGAGGCCATTGGTAAGCATACAAATAATTGCTACCTGTTTCTTTGCAGCAACGCTATGCCCCAATAATTTCTTATATGCAAACTTTCTAGCTTTTGAAATATGATTTCCTGTTGAGAATTGCTGTACTTTTGTGGGAAAATGTACATAATGTTTAATTTGCTTTATTAGTTTGATGTAGTCGTATGATTCAATAGCTTTGATGATAAGACCTCAGCTGAAGGCCTAGCGAACTTCAAGAAAATAATAATAAAACGAGGCATTAAATCCAGGACACAGAATGTTCTGTGTGTAAAAATAGATTAAATGATAATAATATATTAATATGAGCCCTTGCCATTTTTCCTCTGATCTCTTGCCAAAGCTGTCAGGGCCTTGTGCCCAGTATTTTTCTTCAGAGGCAGAGAAGGTCTCTTGCCACCTTTAGAAAAAACTCTGGTTTAAAGCAGTGACCTACTGTTCATTTTTCATATACAGAATCCCACACACATAATTTTAGAAATGAAAACATTGCCTTACATTTTACATTTATGAATTTGGAGAATGTTTTCAAAGATTATTTTCTTTATGTTTTCAAATTCTCACCCATTAATACGGTTCAGTTTTTATTCTTATAATTTCAAAAATTGTACAAATGAATATGTATGAAATAGTTCTTCTATTTTGAAAATATGAAGATACTTTCTGTTTTGTTGGATTTCTCTTGGGCACATTACATGCACACAGTATATTTCTCTTGTAAGCACACATGTAATAATCCTAAAGTTTATTTTCTTTCTTGTTACATTAGTTTTTAATTAAAGAAAACAACTAGTTGGAAGCAGTTACTTTCTGTGAAATATAATGAAGATTTATTTTGGAAGGAACATTCACTTTATTAACTGAAGCAGTAATCATCAGAATTAATAGAATAATCAAATTATATACAAACTCATAAATCATCATGAATAGTGCTGTCAAAAGTTCAGCTATTAATGGGTTCTATTGTTTTGCAGCCATATTAAAAAATCACAACTGCTGATTTCTACCTTGATAGGCACTGAAATTGCCTTTTTACAGGCTCTATAGGATAGGGATACTAGCAAAAAATGTTCACAACTGTTAATTTATCTGTAATACAGTTTGATGTCACCAGGGCAAAGTTGAAATTGAGTACAGTGTTGGTATGCTCTCTTAATAAAATTTGACCCATTGTTGGAAGCAGTACTCAATTAGAGTTCTATTGATTTAAATGTCTGTTGTTTGGGATTAATTGAAGTGGCAGTTTAATATTTGAAACTTACAGGAAAAAAACACCTCTCATTAGATCAATCTTTATATTTCTCAGAAATTGTTTATTCTTTTTTACTTTAATTACAGTGGAACAAATGGGCAAGTCCTTGCTGCTGAACTTTGTGATTTTTATATTTGCATGTATAGGAATGGTAGATCTCCACTACTCATGTTGTATAGTTGCTGATACATAAGAACCAGCTCTATCCTAGCTGGTTTGGCTCAGTGGATAAAGCGTTGGCTTTTGGACTGAAGGGTCCCAGGTTTGATTCTTGTCAAGAGCACATGCCTGGGTCAAGGGCTCGATCCCCAGTAGGGGGCATGCAGGAGGCAACCAATCAATGATTCTCTCTCATCATTTATGTTTCTATCTCGCTCTTCCTCTCCCTTCTTCTCTGACATAAAGATCCTATATAATAAAAGCCCAGCAACCGAATGGCAGAACGACCAGTCAAGCAGTCACTATGATGCACACTGACCACCAGGAGGCAGACGGTCAACACAAGAGCCGCCCCCTGGTGGTCAGTGCACTCCCACAGTGGGAGTGCCACTCGGCAGACCAGGATGAGCAGCTGTTCCAGCTCAGCTGATGGGGATGAGCGGCGCTCCCACAGCAGGAGCAGCTGCTCAGAGGGCGGGTCCACAGTCACTCGGCTAACTGGCTGACCAGGATGAGCAGCTATTGCCACAGTGGGCTGATCCCCACAGGCCATTCCCCCCACTAGTGCATGAATCTCATGCACCAGGCCTTTAATATATATACAAACAAGTTCTAAGCACAGCTTGTCAGAACCTTTTAAAATAAAGTGAATTTATTTTTGAAAAAAAAAATCTACCGTATTTTCCGGCATATAAGATGACTGGGCTTATAAGACAACCCCTAACTTTTTAGAAGATTTTCCTGGGTTAAAAAGTCTGGACGGAGACCATATGTGGCACAAAAAGTAGCCGACCGGAGACACTTGCGGTCTTCGTCCTGCTCCATTGACGACCCCCAACTTTTGAGAAGATTTTCCTGGGTTAAAAAGTCGTCTTATAAGCTGGAAAATACAGTAAGACTTTTTGCAATTAGAAAACAAGTTGTCTTTTTTAAGTATATGATTTTTTGTATCTTTGAAAGTGACATTTTGTCTTTTTCATCTTATTTTGACAAATACACATTCACAAGCGAAAAAAAATGTTTTTACTCTCAGTCATTAGATACACCCAGATATTAATTTCGCATGATCATTGCTAATTTTTCAAAAATGTATTTTTATTTAATTTTTTTAGCTCTCATATGTATGAAAGATATAAAGAATATCCCTGTATCGAGTGTTTATAACTAAGATATAAAATGTGTCATTCTAAGTAAGAGGAATTCAAAATAAGAGGTAAACTTTGATTTATCACTGGCTCTCTTCTCATAGATAGATTTTTAAAAATCTAAATACAGAAGCTGAGATAAAACTAAATTCTGAGGCTTTCCCACGATAACTCTATTACCTTTGCACTCAATTTGAAATGGAAACACCCTAATCTTTTTCAGAAAAATAAATTGTGGCCACCTCAAAGCATCAAATACTTGTTTATTCCATATTTTCTATAGCTGATAAAATGAATGCATACTCTTAGAATTCTACCAATTCTGTTAACATTTGCATTTTGCTCTTTTTGATTGATTTCTTTTTATTTTAGAATATCCATATTTTAAATTTTGATGCACAATATCTTGAATAATAGTCATTTAACATAGAACATATGTGGCAAGGTAAATAAAAATATTTTAAAAACGTAGTGACCATCTGAGTCATAGAGATTGCAATGACCAGTATCTACAGGGGCCAGTGCATAATATAGTTTTTAACTTTTCTCTAGTTGTTACACTTAATAAAGTCATTTGTCTCATATGCTTAATAGAAAGTAAGTGAAGTGGGTGGAAGGAGAGAATAGGAGTAGTAGAGATCAGGGTGAATTGTTGAGCACAGGATGCATCTAAAGAGAGCAGCTGCTATAACAAACATTGCTCTCAGTTTGCAGGCTCAGTGTTGCCAGATTTTCTCCTTTCCAAGGAGCCAGAAATCCAGATTATTAATGTGATGGTAGCTTTTCTTTTTCTTTTTCTTTTTAACTGTCATACAAAACTTATCCACCAGCGACTTTATCCCATGGCCTTCTACTTGGCAACTCCTTGTGATAGATAATTCCACATTTAAGAGGATGATATCTTTCACCAAATTGAGATTTTAAAAAATATTTTATAGTCATTTTATAATGCTTCTTCATTGCATCACACTCATGGTTAGCAACTATGTTAGGTAGTAAATTTATGCCCTGCGTATACCATCTCGGAAGACTAGATTTGGATTTTGAGTTACTGTATACATTGAGCATCCCTTAAGGAAACCACAAGCATTCCAGCGCTATTTGTGTTCTCATAAATCAGCAATCTAGAAATTCTGGGATTAACCTTGACTCTGTTCTAATTACTGTGTTGTTCTCAGTTTTTTGAAGCTATGCTTTCTTCAGTTTTTGCTCTTCTGTCGTGGTCTAGGATTTAGCACTTCCCTGGATTCCTGCTATAATCCCTGTAGCTGGTCTCCTGTATCCAGTGTCTACCTTCTTCATTGAACTGACTTGTCACTTCTGTGGCATTCTGTTGTCTGTCACATCAGATCCAGATTCTTCTACCTACCTTTTACCCCAATTCCATAATCATTTTATTCTTTAACACCTTCCTGTTATTTCCCAATTTGAGTATCCATTCAGGTATCTGTGCACGTTTTACCTTTCTGCATTTTCTCTCATTTGCCACCTTTTAGAATCTGCCCCCCACTTTGAACATTCTAATCTGTTCCTCTTCAAGGTTTGACTCAGGCCTACCCATTAGTTCTTCCATTACCTCTGGTTGCTAGAAACTATGTGGTTTTAGGCAAGTAGTTTAACGTCTCTGATTTTCTGCTGCAGGGAATTTGTCTAGCTGTTTTAAAAGTTTCCTCCTGTTCTAACATTCTGTAACTCATTTTCCTCAAACACATGTTGACCTCTCTCTTCTTTGAACTCCCTTGCAATACTTCTAGTCTTTACCACATAATATAGTTTTTAACTTTTCTCTAGTGGTTACACTTAACAAAGTCATTTGTCTCATATGCTTAATGGAAGGCTAATTCCATGACATATTTAGCATTTATTGTGAAAGTGCAATGCAGTAACTAGTTGGTCGCTTTGAACAAATTCAATCTTATTCACAGGCCTAGATGAATCATGGCTGACAGCCCTAACTTCAGTCCCAGGCTAGTACCATTAACCTTTGGACTGAGAAGGCTTGTCGCCCTTATCTAGGATTTGGCTAACACAAGTGACTGTCCTTTGTTTTATTTCACTGTTGAATAGATATGTGCCAACAAAGGTAAAAAGTGAAAATATCTGGGATTGCAGAAGCCTGCGTCACTTTTGTGTGGAAACAATATCCATTTAAAATGGAATAGTCAGTCTTGAGTTGGGGTTTAGTTAGAAGAAGCAGTTAAAGGAAATCAGTTGAATTGGGTGGTATGGAGAAGGTAGGTATAGAGGGTGCACAGTTTAAAGGAATCCAGGAACCACACAAAAATAAGGCTAACTATTTGACCTGATAGTCAGTTTTGTAATAAATAGCTGAAAGGTGAAATTATTGAACATATAACTCACAGGAGGAAAGAACATAATTTTTGTGAGGTAATTATACCTTAGCCATCTAACAGGGTTCTTTGAGAGGGATAAATCAGGTGTGAACAAGGGGGAGCCAGTGAACACTTAGATTTTCAAAAAGCCTTTGATAACATTTTATACCAAAGACTGCTTTAAAAAAATGCCTACTCTCCACAGGGTTGGGGAGAAAGTTTAGTTATGCATAAAGATCTAGTTTAAACACAGGAAGGAAGGAATGAGGAACGGGTGTTTTAAATGAATTCTTTAGTTGCATGGGGGAGATTTTTGCAGTAGGCTCTCCCAAGAATCAGTGTTTAGTGTTTTAGTTTCTTTAACATTTTTATAAATTATTGAAGATTATGCAGAGTAACTCTCCCAGCTGCATCCCAATTTATAATTGACACTGAAAGCTTAGTGGTAGTAAAATACTAAGCTGAAAGAGTGTTAGCTGAAGGACTATTTTACAAGACAGTGTGAGAAAGTAGGAAAATAGCATGAGTGACTATTTCTAGGAAGATGGCTCTGCACATATTTTCAACCCATGAAAGGGATCTAGGAGTTTTTATTGTGTCTGCATTCAGAAAGACCCACATAATACTGGACATAGTCATGAAGGGCATTAGAAATAGAAGAAAGATTATTATTGCCCTGATTCAACACGGTTGCCTATTTTCTGTGCTATTTGTGCAATTTGAGTTTTATAGACTAGGCAGCAAAATGGGTCAAGGATTTAAATAAGGATTATTCAAGTAAGAAA
The DNA here is from genome assembly GCA_004026665.1 of Murina feae. NCBI lineage: Eukaryota > Metazoa > Chordata > Mammalia > Chiroptera > Vespertilionidae > Murina > Murina feae. The sequence goes on along the minus strand of PVJC01016398.1, from coordinate 17,771 downwards.
TGAATCTATCAGATACAAAATATCAAATCAGAGAAAGAAGCTGAGACAGAGATTGCTCAAAAGAAATCTCATGGCAAGCCCAAGTGGGTTTACTGTTGACTTGTTTGCTACACCCCAAAAGTTTGAACCAAGGCCTTCCTGTTGAATTTGAAAGATCTGTTTTTAAATGTATTTGCTTAAGTATATATGTGACAGATAAGAAACATGAGGCTTGTTAGCCTGAGTGTTCAGACTGAGTGTTCAGTTTTATCAAGAACTCAGTTTTTATGATAGATACAGAGAACATTTTGATAGTTGCCTGATGAGAGAGGGTGAGGAGGGGTGAAAGAGGGGAAGAATTAGAATGTAATCTTTGTCAGTTATAAAAATAGTCAGGATATAGAATATAGTCAGTATTATTCTAATAACTATGGTGTCTCTGGGAGATCACTTTGTAAGTTAAATAAATGTCTAATCACTGTTATACACCTGAAACTTATGTCAACTGTAATTGAATTTTTAAAAAAATTTTAAAAAGCTTAGTTTAAATTATATGTTTAAAAAGTAGTCAGAAAACATCAAATCTTTCCCATGAAAAGTTATATTGATGTCATTTTGATAGGCTATATTAAGAATAATTGAGTTGACCTGGTGGTTTGGCCATGAAACAAATCAGGGAGCCATTGTACACATGAACTGTAGTTACAGAACCTAAGTTGTGACCCAAGCATAGAGATTGGCCCCCAATATTTTTAGAAGAATTTATTCTAAAGATTGAATGATGGCTTGTGTTCTGTAATTTATGCTAATTTATTCTGGGGCCCTGGTGCAGTTATTAATACAGATCTGTTTCTGTCATCCAATACATAGTTTTATTATGATTTTTTTCCTATAGAAGGTTAAATCTAAGGACAGCTGGAAAAGCTGAAAAGAAATGAATATATCATCTATATAATGTCACCAAGAACAGAAGAAGCTAGATATATGGCTAAGATCTATAAAATAGAGGCAGTTTCTGGGAGTGAATTTTCTGAAGGCCATGTATTGTTATTTTGACAGCTTTTTTTAAAGTTAAGCATGATGATTATGCCTTCTAAGAGTGACAGCAGTGCCTAAAGCAGCAGTTCTCAACCTGTGGGTCACCACCCCTTTGGGGGTTGAATGACCCTTTCACAGGGGTTGCCTAAGACCATCCTGCATATCAGATATTTACAGTATGATTCATAACAGTAGCAACATTACAGTTATGTAGTAACAATGAAAATAATTTTATGGTTGGGTCACAACATGAGGAACTGTATTTAAAGGGCCAGAAGGTTGAGAACCACTGGCCTAAAGGGTTATCTGTCTGCTCACAAACTTTTCAATAAGTGTAAAATTTGCATCAAAATCCCCAATTGGACTCAAATACTTGTATCATATAATCACTTGAATTATCAATAATGCTGTGCCCTTCCAGGTCCATGGCAACTCATTTAAGGCACAGAAATGAATCCATTCCTTATGCCTTCTATCTAGGGCTTAATACCTAGAATATTCAGTAGCAGTCTTGATGAAGGGCCAGGAGATAGTGTTGTTCAGGTTGTTAACAGTCAACTGTCTCTAATTATTATACCCAGGTAGAGGAAGAGCATTTCAGCAGAATCTCAACACACTACCCTTACAGGAGGAGTATCAGGCTTCAGCAGTCACATTTGATTGTTATGCATTTCAGAGGGGAGACTGCTCTCATGAATATGTGAATTGTATTAAACTTGTCTTCAGGAGGACATCTTCCTGCTACATGTAGCCCATCAGCAATTCTTGTCAGCTTTATGTCTGAAATGTGTCCCCAATCTTTCTGCTTTGTCTCCATTGCCACTACCCTACTTCAGGTCACTATCATCTCTCACTTGGTCTCCTGCAGACATAACTGGTCTCTTCTATTCCACTCTTTCCCCCTTGACAGTTCTCCACAAAGCAGCCAGGTTCATCTTTTAAAATACACAAATCTGACCGTGTCACTGCTCTGTTTAAAACCATCCAGTGGCTTCTCTTTTACTTAGAATAAAATTTAAAGCCCCCAGTCTGGCCTTTAAGGACTTGCATGATCAGGCCCGTATCTCTATGATCCCAATTGATACTATAAATCTAATTCTTGACTGTGTTCCAGCCCCACTGGCTGTCTCACTCTTTCACAAATACACTGAGCTGGTTTATATGTCCAAGTTTTCAGTTTATTTTTTCTTTTGCTTATAATATTTTTTCTCTCTCCAGATCTTAACATGGTTGACTTCTTCTGGTCACTCAAGTCTCAGCTCAAATGTTAATTCCTCGAAGAGGCCCTCCCTGATTACCCTGTATAACATACAGACCCCTTTATCACCCTCACCTTATCCTATTTTATTATTTCAGAACATATCACTATTTATTATTTTTTTAAATTATTTTCTCTCTCAGACACTAGATAAGTTATACATCAGTAAAGGCAGCATTTGTCTTGTTTACTTTTGTATCCCTGGTGCTCAGAACTACATCTGATACATAGTAGGACTAGTTTCATAAATATTTGGAAAGAAGAAGTTAACATCAGTGCTCATCCTTATCACCACCCACAGTTCTCTTAGAAATATCACTGTCCCCTTTAGGGAAAGTGGTTGAGTTGACCAGGTACATAAATTGATTAAATTATTTTTGAAGAGATTAGGCCTTGAACACCTAGAGGTAGATTCTCATAGTAATAGCAGTGTTGCCTACAAGCCCCACATAGTTGGTACAGTCTGTAATCATCATCCCCTTTGCTATAGAAGGTGATTGGTAACAAAAGCTATAATTTATGAAACATTTATGATGTACCAGTCACAGAATAAGTACTTCACATGCATTAACTTATAAAATCCATGCAACAGCCCTATGAGATATGTATTATTATTATTCCCATATATAGTCTCTGAGACTAAAAATAGACTGTCCACTGTTATTTCACAACCATTTCTAAGAGGTAATCCTGTGTGATTCTCAGTACTTCATGACTGAGATTACTCACCTGATTTTTAGTGACCTTTTAGTTTTAGTGATCACTGCTTGCCACAGGTTCCCTTGGGTTCTAACAATGACCAATATCAGGCAGGACTTCCATTTTGGCCCTACTGGATCATGGTGAATGAGGCCATGTTGTAAAGAAGCACTCATTTGAGAGATTTTATTTTATGGTCTTGCTAATTAGTCTAAAACTTGAGAAGAAATGAATCCCAAGAATATATAGAAAATCCTGGCTTGGGATGTTATGAATATAACTTTCCTAGGACTGCAAGAGTAGTTACCTATTGTTTAGCTCTTGCTCTTAAGAAAGCATTTGGTTTGGGGCAGGTAGGAAATTTATGCTGAGTTATATGACAATAGTTTGAGTTGTAGAGGGGATCTTGGCATAGGGGGTAGTGGAGATGATGCTGTGACATATGCTGTCCAATTTTGCATTCCCTGGAGACAGGCCAACTACAGCAAAATGCTTCTTTCACTTCTGACATCCACCATACAATCACTCCCCTTCCCCCTACTTCCAGCTAGAAAAATGATACCAGATACTAAGAAAGATAAAAAAAAAAGGAATGTTAGTCTAAGTAAATACTTCTGGGTAATAAAATATGTAGGCAATAAATATGATGTAGTGATATAAATATCTCTATATATAAATGCCTAAGTGACCGAACAACCAGAATGACCAGTTGCTATAATGCACACTGACCACCAGGGGCCAGACACTCAATGCAGGAGCTGCCCCCCGCTGGTCAGTGTGCTCCCACAGCAGGAGTGCCGCTCAGCTGACTGACCCATCTCAGCAGTCTACCAGCCTGGTGGCAGCCACTCCCTCCCTCAGTAGTCCTGCAGGTCCAATCTCCAGAGAATGGGCCAGGCACTGACAGACCAGCACCGCTGGTATGATCCTGACAGTGCCACCAGATTCCTAGAAGTCAGCCTTGGGTACTGCAGCCCCTTTCCCTCCCTAGATGCTGTGCAAGGAAAAAACAATATAAAAGTGGCTGCCAGGTGGCTCCCAACACTTGGCACAAATGTCAGTGGGACGGATTCACATCCTGGGCCAGAAAGGGCATCCCACTGTCCATCAGAGGGCCAGTCGCATCCCAGCCACCGCCCTCCCCTGGAACCCCACCCATGCAACAATTCCAGCACCAGGCCTCTAGTATAATATAAGGATGTAATCCATAAAATGCTATGTTTTCTATAATATATATTAAAACTGGTGTGTGTGTGAGTGTGTGTGTCAATAACAGACTTTTGGGACCTCTTGTGAATGTGTGTTTATTTAAGTATTAGAGGCCCAGTGCACAAAAATTTGTGCATTCGTGGGAGTCTCTCAGCCTGGCCTGCACCTTCTCACAGTCTGGTCTCCCTCTGCGGGAGGTGACTGGTGGGCAGCAAGCAGCTGGCCCCACCCCATATTGTGCCACTGCCTCCAGTGGCATCCTTCTGCAGGAGGCGACCCCGGTGAGCTGATCTGGGGACAGCCAGCAGCTGGCCCTGCCCCGAATCGCCCTGCCGCAGTTGCCAGTGGCCTCCCTCTGTGGAAGGCGACCCCAGAGGGCCTATCTGGGGACTGTGAATGGCCAGCTCCACCCCACATTGCCCTTCAGCGGTCACCAGTGCCTCCCTCTGCAGGAGGCAACCCCGGCGGGCCTATCTGGGGACTGCAAATGGTTGGCCCTGCCCTGAATCACCCCGTTGTTGCTGCTGCCCATGGCCTCCCTCTGCAGGAGGCAACCAGGTGGGCGATCGGGATGGTGTCAGCCCCCATCTCCCTACTGCTGGTTGCAGCCACGACCGCCTCCACTTGATAAAGTGTTTCAAATGCATGTTTGTAGTGACTTTTGGTAGTACAACCTACGGTATTTAGTGCATTTGTAGATTTTTTAGTTAGTTAAGTCCCATAAAATATATACTTGTTTGCCTCTAAGCCCCCTAATACTCTGTAGAAGGTAAGTGTACAGAGCTGCCTTGCTAGGCATCTTAGGATCCAGGATGGCTGGTAGGAACTACACCAAAGCTGGGATATGTCTGGCATCTCCGTGATACTCACTGTATTTCATAGTTCAAATGCACATAATTAAAGGCATGTTTTGGATCTCTATGTGACATTTAATGTGTCTGTGGAACCTTACTACCTGCAAAAGTTCACGGTAAAGTGTTTGCCTTTTACTACCAATACTTTCTCTATTTAAAAATCTTTAGCTTACCAATGTACTTTGCAAATCACTTTTTAAAATGTGGACTGCAAAGCATTTATAATTTGATAGGTACTCTTAAGATGAGTATTTCCATGGCTATTTTTACTTTGAGTTTATGTTCTATATAAAATGAAGTTATACATAATCCATTTAATATTTAAAGACTGAGAATAAACATGTGCTTTTTGGTAGACAAGAAGGTGTAGGAATTGAGGAATTATACTCTTTGTAATAATATTTGGAACTTATCAGGATTTAGAACGGTTTTGAAAGTAACTTTGACCATCTAACTCCATGTTCTTTTCTTTTATAACTAGAGGCCCAGTGCACAAAATTCATGCATGAGGGGGAGGGAAGTTCCTCAACCCAGCCTGCACCCTCTCCAATCCGAGACCCTTTAGGGGATGTCTGATGGCCTCTCATAATCCAGGACTGCTGGTTCCTAACCGCTTATCTGCCTGCCTGCCTGATTGCCCCTAACCACCTCTGCCTGCCTGCCTGATCACCCCTAAATGCTCCCCTGCTGGCCTGATCATCCCTAACCGCCTCTGCCTCAATCCACACCCGGGACCCAGGATTCCCTTTTCCAGCTGGTTGCAGGCACCCGGGACCCAGGCTTCCCTCCCTCTGACCAGCTGCACACTCAGGACCCGGGATGGCTTTGCCTGGGCTACAGCCACAGGAACTGGCTCCTGGGACGGCAGGGTGGGAGGCTTATACCTCTCCTGGGCCGCAGCCTGGCTGGTCCTCATTCCTCTCTTGTAAGCTCATTTGTGCCTGGCTGGTCCCCATTCCTCTCTCCCCAGTGTTGAATGTCTGAGCCATTATAATGTGGCAGTGTGACGGTGTGATGGCCATTTGCGAATTAGCTCTTTATTATATAGAATGCCAAAAAAAGATAGTACTGATAGTGAGGCAATTTCTGTGATGGTTAACAGAGAAGGCACTGGGACTAGGTTGCCTGAGTTTTATTCACCAATACAATTTACTAAGTCATCTTGGGCAAGCCACTTGTCTTTTCTTTATCTCATTTTCTAAATCTGTAAAACTCTGCCTCATACAGTTGTAGGATGCAATGTGTAGTAAGCATTCATTGCTAGCCTTGAAGATTATTTGTATTGTTGTTGTCATTTTTGGCTGTGTGCCCCAAAGGCCAGTGTGTAGCCAACGGTTATTTCCTCACTTCTCATGTAATTCCCTACCTTTCATGTAAATGTCTGCTCTTTGAGTTTTGCATGCAGCTCTCCAGAAGTACTTGCTATCATGCTTCTTACCCTCTTATAAAAGGTTTCCTCTATGACTCCATTGCTACCAAGTAGCTTTCCCCCAACTAATTAAAAAAAAAGACTATGAAAAATGACTGATAAGAATAGTACATAGAGGAGTCTTTATTAATCCCATCTTTTTGCCTGGCACTTTTTACAAACCACTGTTTTTTTTTGCAACTTGGGCTTAAGGTGCTTATGGAAAATACAAAGATGAACAAGAATAAATGCCACCATTGTGAAAAACACATATGTCTCCAAATAGGCAAGATTGGTATGTGGGGAAAAGCCAGTGAGAGACAATATATAAAATGTATATGCACATGCAACTGTATGCTTTTGCAGTTGCAGTAATATATAGAAAATATCAAGTCATTTTTCCAAGATCACACAATGCTTCCTATTTTCTCATTTAAAATAAAAATGGCATTTGTTGGATTATGACAATTTTGAAAACCAGGCAATTTTTTGAGTTTTTAAAAATTATTTTATTCAGATATAACTGACATGCATAAAATCGCATATATTTAAAATGTACAATATTCTAAGTTTTGACTTATGTATGTATACACCTATGAAGCCACAATCAAGATAATGAACATAATAATCAACTTCCAAAATATTCTTCCTACATGATGCCCTATTTATTGAGGTATAATTGTCACATACTAGTGTCAGGTGAACAACATAATGATTCAATATTTTATATATTATAAAATGAACAACACAGTAAGTTTAGTTAACTTTGTCACCATACAGTGTTTACAAAATTTTTCTTTTTTTCTAATACACAAAGATATGTTCATCAAGCAGTTGCCTTCCATGCACACCCTGCCCGGGGATCAAACCTGCAACCTAGGTATGTGCCCTGATGGGGAATCAAACTCATGACCTTTCAGTGTATGGGACAATGCTCCAACCAACTGAACTACACTGGCCAGGGCCAAAATTTTCTTTCTTGTGAGAACTTTTGAGATTTACTCTTCTAGTAACTTTCATATATGCACTAACTTACACATTTACTCTTCTTTAACTTCCACATAGTCTTCATGCTGTACAGTACATCTCCATGACTTATTTTATAACTGGAAATTTATACCTTTTGATCTTATTCACCCGTTTCCCTCTCCCCCTCAACTACCAAGCTGTTCTTTACTTTGAGTTTGTATGTTTTATGAAGGGGGAAGTGTTTCGTGTTTTTTGGTTTTTCTTTAGATTCCAGACATCGGTGAGGTCATATGGTATTTGTCTTTCTCTGTTTGATTTATTTGACTTATAATAATGTCCTCAAGGTCCATCTATGTTGTCACAAATGGTAAGGTTTTATCCATTTTTTATGGATGAATTACTGCCCCTTTTAAATTCTATCCCATCCCTCAATGCCAGGTGATTTTTGAGAACTTACTAAAATAAGGTGTTTCTATTGAAATTTATATTTAAACTAGAGGCCTGATGCACGAAGATTTGTGCAAGAATGGGCCTTCCTTCCCCTGGTTGCTGGCACCGCCTTTGCTCCAGCCAGGGCTGCCTTTCTGCCTTTGTTCTGGCCCAGAGCTGCCTTTCCACCTTCCCACGCTGCCCAGAGGCCTGGAGTGGCTGGGACAGTGTAGAACACCTGCATTGTCACCATGGCAACGACGCAAGCATCCAGCCCCTGGCCGCTTGCGCCTGCGTATGCAAATTAACCCACCACCTTTGTTGGGTCAATTTGCATACTCCTGATTGGTTGGTGAGCATCGTGAAGGTACAGTCAATTTGCATCTTTCTCTTTTATTAGTGTAGATGTATTTTTCATATCTCCCATTTACCCTAAAAACTTAAGAGAAAAACATGTTTTATACAAAAGTAGCAGTGTGTTTTATAAACAGTAATATTTAATGAAGGGATGTATTTTAGTTAAGTGGATTTCTCATGCATTTTATAACACTGTAATTGTGTATGACATAGCATTTTATGAATTTTTAACCTTATACAACTTATAACTGATTGTGAACTTGATCCCCTTGCTTTTCTTGGTATCTGGGAAAATATTTAAAAATTGTTTCACTGTGTCTGTAGCTATGTGTGTGCAAACTTGAACCAGTATGAATGAAGTGACAAACTCTGTAGTTCATTTGATAACAGTTTATCTATAGCTGCTTATGAGGAAGTTGTAAACACTAGTGCTATAATCATGTGATGTAAATATATCGTGAGGCAAATGAAATTGCTTATTTTAGGGTCCACATTGTTTTAATATATTTTATTGATTTTTTACAGAGAGGAAGGGAGAGGGATAGAGAGTTAGAAACATCAATCAGAGAGAAACATCGATCAGCCACCTCCTGCACACCCACCACTGGGGATGTGCCCACAACCAAGGCACATGTCCTTGACCAGAATCGAACCTGGGACCTTTCAGTCCGCAGGCCGATGCTCTAGCCACTGAGCCAAACTGGTTAGGGCTGGGGTCCACATATTTAAATTGCTTGTCTATTTGGGTACATTAACCTATTCAGCCTATTTATATTTAGTGGGGCAGTAACATTTCATGTGCATATGGTTTCTTTCAGTATCAAAAGGAAATAGATGATGAAGGTTGGGCTTGATTGTCAGTATTCCCCTACTACTAATAGGCAGAATATGACTTGAGAAATGTAGCTGAACAGTCCATCAGAAAGATGACTTCTACTAACACTCTTTTTCTATATTTTTATATTCCTTTTTTTTTCCTTATTGACTCCCTCTACCTATAGCATCTAACCCTCACAGGCCTTCAGCACATTATTATCTGTGTCCATGGGTTATGCATATCTAATCTAATAAAAGAGCAATATGCAAATTAACCCTCACTCCATTACACCCACAAGCCATGCCCACAAGCCACGCCCATCAACCAATCAGGAGTAAATATGCAACTTAACTCAATTAAGATGGCGGCAGCCACAGAGCTGGAGTTGCCTTGAGCTCTACTCAAGGCTACAAAGTTTCAATTATAGAAGATAAACAAACCCCAGATACCTGCTGGGCTGGGACCTTGGGTTGCCAGGGGCAACCCAGGCTTCGAGCAAGGGACCAAGGCAACAAAGTTTCAATTATGGAAGTTAAATAAATCCCAGATACCAGCTTCTAGCTAGGCACCCCAGTAGGGAACTGAACCCAGAAGGGGCTGTGGGCAGCCTGAAATGGCCCTCTGCCCCTCACCCAGGCTGGCTAGGCACCCCAGTAGGGACCCGAACCCTGAAGAGGCTGTGGGCAGCCTGAAAATGGCCCTCAGCCCCTCAGCCAGGCTGGCCACACCCCCATGGGGTGAGGGTCCCCACTGGGGGGCTTGGCAAGCCTGCAAACAGCCATCAGCCCCTCACCCAGGCTGGTCAGGCACCCTAGCAGGTGGACATCCCTTGAGGGGTCCCAGACTGCAAGAGGGCACAGGCCTGGCTGCGGGACCCCCGCTCCACTGAGTGCACAAATTTTTGTGCACCAGGCCTCTAGTATTAATATAAATTCTCTGGTTAATCTCTTCCCCACCAACTGCAACCCCCACCATTCCTCTGACATTCCTCAATCTGTTTCATGGTTCTATGTCTCCGGATCTATTTTGTTCATCAGTTTATTTTGCTCATTAGATTCCACACATGATTGAGATCATGTGATACTTGTCTTTCTCTGATTGGCTTATTTTGCTTAGCATAATACACTCCAGGTCCCTCCATGTTGTCTCAAAGGATAAGAGATCCTTCTTTTTTACAGCTGCATATTATTCTACAGTATAAATGTACCACAGCTTTTTATCCACTCATCTACTTATGGGCACTTATGTGGTTTTCAAATCTTAGCTATTGCAAATAATGCTACCATGAACACAGGAATGCAAATATTCTTTCTGATTGGTGTTTTGGGTTTCTTAAGATATATTCCTAGAAGTGGGATCTCTGAGTCAAATGGGAGTTCCATTTTTAATTTTTTGAGGAAACTGAATACTGATTTCCACAGTGCTTTTACCAGTCTGCATTCCTACCAGCAGTGTACTAGGGTTCCCTTTTCACCACAGCCTCACCAGCACTTGTAATTTTTTGATTTTTTAAAAATCTTTATTTTTGGAAGTATTACATAGGTCTTACTTCCCCCCATTAACCTCTTCCAGCCCACTCCCATCCTCCCCCCGCTTAGGCCCTCACCACCCATTCTCTGTGCCCATGGGTTATGCATATATGCATACAAGTTCATTGGTTGATCTCTTCCCACCTACCCTCCCCTGCCTTCCCTCTGAGGTTCAACAGTCTGTTCATTCTTCTATGTCTTTGGGTCTCTTTTTGCTTATCTGTTGAGCACTCTTGTAATCATTATTCTGAACTCTATATCTGATAATTTGCTTATCTCCATTTCATTTAACGCTTCTGGAGAATTTTCTTGTTCTTTCTTTTATGGCTTATTATTTTGTTTGTTGGTTAGTTGGTTTTTCGGATTTGGTTCATTAGATTTCACATATGAGTGAGATCATGTGATACTTATCTGTCTCTGACTGGCTTAATTCGCTTAGTAGAATATTCTGATTTGTTGATGGTAGCCATTCTGACAAGTGTGAGGCAATACCTCATTGTCGTTTTAATTTGCATCTCATGGATGATTAGTGACTTTGAACATTTTTTCATATGTCTCTTGGCCATCTGAATGTCCACTTGGGAGAAGTATCTGTTTAGGTACTTTGACCATTTTTTTATATTAGCCTTTTATTATATGGGATTTTTTAAATTAAATCTTTATTGTTCAGATTATTATAGATGTACCTTTTTTTTAACCCTCATAGCGCCCCTCCACCTGGTTCCCCCCCCCCACCCCATGCCCTTACCCCTACCACTGTCTTCATCCATAGATGTAAGATTTTTGTCCAGTCTCTTTCCATACCCCTCATACCCCCTTCCCCCTGAGAATTATCAGTCCATTCTCTTTCTATGCCCTTATATTCTATTCACCAGTTTATTCTGTTCATCAGATATTTCTGTTGACTTAATTGTTATATTCACTGGTTGATAGATATGTATTTGTTGTCACTTTGTTGTTCATAATTTTTATTTTTACCTTTTTCTTCTTCCTCTTCTTAAAGAATGCCCTTCAGCATTTCAAGTAATCCTGGTTTGGTGGTGATTTTTTAAAAAATATATTTTATTGATTTTTTACAGAGAGGAAGGGAGAGGGATAGAGAGTTAGAAACATTGATGAGAACTGGCAGGTGGAAATCACCTTAGAGCCCATGCAGACCAATCCAGTGACCAGTGTAAGCTGCAGCTCCACCCCACCCACCAAAGGCATCCCTCTGCTGGCCAGTCCCCTGAGTTCCCAGGAGGGCCTCTTTCCTCAAGTCCAGGTTCCAGAACAAGAGCTTATGAGAGGCCCACACCCTGCTTCCTCCTGATGTTCAGTTCACTTTGTTGTCCTTGGAAAAGGCTGCTTTTCTTTAACTAAAAATAACTGAAACTTGAAAAAAAAAAAGAAACATCGATGAGAGAGAAACATCGATCAGCTGCCTCCTGCACACCTCCCACTGGTGATATGCCCGCAACCAAGGTACATGCCCTTGACTGGAATTGAACCTGGGACCCTTGAGTCCACAGGCTGATGCTCTATCCACTGAGCCAAACCAGTGAGGGCTACTTTGCCCATTTTTTAATTGTATTGTTTGACTTCCTTTTAAGTTGTATGAGTTAATTGTATATTTTGTATATTCACCCTTTATCAGATGTATCATTGCAAATATGTTCTCTCATACAGTGGGCTCCCTTTTCATTTTGTTGACAGTTTCTTTTGCTATGCATTTTGATGTCTCACTTGATTTTTTTGTGGTTTTTTTTTTTTTTTTTTTTTTTTGGTTTGTTTCTCTTATCCTAGGTGATGTATCTGTGAAAATTCTGCTACATGAAATGTCTTATATTTTGCTACCTATGCTTTCTTCTAGGATTTTTATGGTTTCACAACTGAAATTTGAATATTTAATCTATTTTGAATTTGTTCTTGTGTATGATGTAAGTTGGTGGTCTAGTTTAATTTTTTTTGCATATACCTGTCTAGTTTTCCCAACACCATTTATTAAAGAGACTGTCTTAACTCCATTGTATGCTCTTGCCTCCTTTGCCAAATATTAATTGAGCGTAATGGCTTGGGTAGATTTCTGGGTGCTCTGTTCTATTCCATTGATTTATATGCCTGTTCTTGTGCCAATATCAGACTCTTTTGATTATATTGACTTTGTAGTAGGATTTGATATCTGCTATTGTGATCCCTCTAACTTTGTATTTTTCTAAAAATTGCTATGGCTATGTGGGGTCTTTTTTGGTTCCATAAACACTTTTGGAGTGTTCTAGATGTGTGAAGTATGACATTGGTATTTTAATAGGGATTGCATTGAATCTATAGATTGCTTTAGGTAGTAGGGACATTTTAATAATGTTAATTCTACCAGTCCATAAACATGGTATATTCCTCCACTTGTTTATATCTTTCTCTATCTCTTTTTTTCAATGTCCTTTAGTTTTCCGTGTATAAGTCTTTCACCTCCTTGGTAAAGTTTATTCCTAAGTATTTTTATTTATTTATTTATTTATTTATTTATTTATTTATTTATTTATTACAGTGGTAAATGGGATTTGTTTGTTTCTCTTTCTGGGAGTTCATTATTGGTGTATAAAAATGCCATTGATTCTGGGTGTTAATTTTATATCCTTCTACATTACCAAATTCATTATTAAATCTAGTAGTTTTTTGGTGGAGTCTTTGTTTTTCTATTTACAATAGAAAAACATTATCTGCGAATAATGACAGTCTTACTTTCTCCCTTCCAATTTGGAAAAGAAAAGGAAGCAGAGAAGAAAAAAGTTGATGTGGCATTGGTTTCAGCAGAATTTAGTGCCCCATTGGAGCTCCTTTTGGATACTGTGACTGAGGCTGACTGTTCTGTCTGCCAATTCTGGGCTTTCCATGAGGTCCTTAGGTGCTAGCCAGCTGCAATCATAATCACTCAAAAGTGTGTTTCTGAAAGGGTTTTAGGGAAGGGAGGTGCTGTTCATATTTTAGGGAATGTTGTTAGTGCGTTTCCCTGTCCCAGATCTATGCCTCTGCGAGTTGCCTTAAATATTACTCTGCCCTCCAGGGGCAGAGATGTCCTTGTACACAAGGACCAGATGGAAACCTGGAGTTTCTATCAGCTCTCTGGTGTGGGGCAAGTGCCAGTCGTGTAATTTGATGACCCAATTTCCGGCTTCCTGTAATCTGCTCTTTATTCATGCCAATGTGTTTTTTTCTGCTAGTTACTTGTCATTTCCGAGTAGTCATTTCTCATAGTTTCTATATCTTTTCTTGTGCTTTTGAGCATCCTTGTAATCATTATTCTGAACTCTATTTTTGATAATTTGCTTATCTCCATTTCATTTAACTCTTCTTCTGGAGAATTTTCTTGTTCTTTCTTTTGCAGCTTGTTATTTTGTTGGTTTGTTTTTTGGTTTTTGTTTTTGTTTTTTGGCTGCCTATTTGGGTTTACTAGTATTTCTATGTATTAGGTACATGTGTTACAATTTCTAGTTTTTTTGGAGGGTCTCTGGTGCAGGTCAGTGTCAGATGCTGTTTGTGACTGGCCCTTAGTACCCTGTTTGGAGCTATCAGTGATCCGTAGCTTGTGGCTCTCGCTGCTGGGTCTGGGAGCATTAGAAAAAGACCAAGATGCACACCTAGGTGTGGTTTTCTTAGCCTTAGGTTCATAAGCAAATCAGGTGAAGACTCAAAGCACCCAGAAATCTCTTTCTGCAAGCTGGGTGGGGCAATTGCACCCCCCCCCCGCCCCCGCCGACAAAAGCTGTCTTCTAAACTTCTACCTGAGAAAGATGTCCTAGTATGGGGGAATGACAGCATAGGAAACCAGGCATTTGCCTTCCAGACTCTGTCCATAGAACCACCAAACCTGGCTTCTCCTCACACAGCTCTCGTCCACTCTGCCCTCCCTCTGCTGGAGCCCAAGGTGAGTAGCTGCCCATGAAATTTTGTGCATTGGCCCTTCAAGAGGGTGTCTGCATTTCCAGCTGTCTCTCCCTGGCACTGAGATACCCCACTGCCTTTCACAGCCAGGTGTTCTATGAGCACCTTTCTCAGTTCTGGTGCTCTGGGCTGGGGAGCCCAGCTTGGGGTTCAGACCCCAGGGTTCTCAGGGGGTGCCCCACACAGCTGAGATATCCCTCTGGAACTTCAGCTGCTGTCTGTGGGAGCCCAGACAGCCTTTTCACACCTCCTCTCTCTTCCTACCAGTCTCTATGTTGTCTCCATTTTCCATCCTTGGTCATTAGGATTCTCTCCAGCTAATCTTCATTTGGTTATTCAGGATAGTTTTTCTGTATTTTAGTTGTAATTTCAGTTTGGGCCTGGGAGAGTGTCAGTGTAACTTCCACTTAATCTGCCACCATGTTGAAGTCCGACAAGAGCATTTTTAAAACTCTCTTTTTTTCTTTTTTGGGTCTCTCTGCTCTCTCTTGTCACACTGCCTGTCAAACTTGTATTGACATAGATGGACTGGAGAAGCTGCTTCTTGAAAGTAATTGTTGACTTCAGAAACGTTCAAAGATGTAGAGAATTTTTTAAGAGTTTGAGCTAAATTGACAACATGTGCCTGGGAGCATGATCTCAAATTCCCTAACCCGTTTTAGTATGTATCAAGTACAGTGTCTCAAATAATAGTTAATATATATTGTTCCATAATTTGATAGGTGACTGGTGAGCAAGATTAGCAGAAAGGTAGAATATCTTGTAGATGGTGCCCTGGGTAAAATTTGCAGTTTTTCAAGAACATTAAATTTACCTTTCATTTTCTAATGTGCCATTTCCTGTATTATTCTAAATTTCTAAATGGAAAAACTTTTAATTTCCTTTTTCTTCTATTCCAGAAGAAATTATTACCTAACCTCATCTACCCTAATTTAACCATCCATTGAAATGATAGAATTTAAACAGACAGTAAGAATATTGTGCCATGATTAAAGAATGCCAATTTTTCTACCAGAAATTTATATTTTTATTTAATCTGATTATGAAATATTTTGATGATATATGAGAAACTACAGAGAGTATTTGCATTCTCTCTCTCTCCCCATATATATTTAACCTTAACTTCATTGATGAATGTATTGCAAATGTCCCCTTTTTTCCCCATTGAAACCCTACACTCTGTACCACCACCCCCAGTCCTTCACCACACTATTATCTGTGTCCATAGGTTATGTATATATGCATATGTGCATATATGTTCATTTGTCAATCTCTTCCCACTCCATTCTCTCTGTAATTCGTAAGTCTGTTCCAAGAAATTAAGTAGTTAAAACCTTCAGTGTACCTTTACTCTCTCCCTTTTCAATGATAACTACTATACTCTATTTAGTGTTTATAATTCCCCTCAGTGTTTGTGTATTTTTACTACATATATATGTATATATAAATGATATATAACATTTTGCATATACAATTTTGAAACTTTTTAATAAATTATATTACTCTAGAACAGTGATTTTTCAGCATCTGTGCTGCATAAATTTTATTTTATTTTTCTTAATCTTACAGGTTTTTTTTTTTATTTTTTCTTTCAGAAAGTTACTTAATATATTTTTAAATTTACTGGGCTGACATTGGTAGACATGACCATATAGGTTTTAGGTGTGGGTTTCTATGTTACAATATCTGTATTTTGTACCATGTGCCCACCACCCATAGTCAAATCCTCTCCTGTCACAATATATTCCCCCCACCCCCTTCCCTCTGGCAACCATCACAATGCTGTTTGTATTCATGAGTTTCAATTTTATATCCCACATATGAGTGAAATCATATGGTTCTTAGCTTTTTCTGACTGAATTATTGCATTTAGCATAATAGTTCTCAAGGTGCATCTATCTTATTGCAAATGGCACTATTTTATCCTTTCTTATGGCTGAGTAGTATTCCATTATGTATATGCACTATATCTTTTTTATCTAGTTCTCTATTGCAAGATACTTTGGTTGCTTCCTTGTCTTGGCCACCATGAATAATTGTCTTGGTTGCAATGAACATAGTGTTGCGTGTATCTTCACGAATATATGATTTAAAATTTTTCATGTATATGCCAAAGAAAGGGATTGCTGGGTTGTATGGTAGCTCTATTCTCAATCTTTTGAGGATTCACCAGATTGCTTTCCATAGTTGTTGTACCAGTCTACATTCCCACCAACAGTGAATGAGGGTTCCCTTTTTTGAACAACCTCTCCAACACTTATTGCTTATCTACTCTATAAAAGCGAAATAGTAAAATTGACCGTTTCTTCGGGACGCCCAACAGCCAATCAGAGCAATGGTATGCAAATTAGCCCAGCCAAGATGGCGGAAGCCCACCCAAACACTGGGTCCAATGGAGCGATGGCGCTGGTGAACGCAGAGGTGGAGGCCAAGCGTTTGCCGGCGGTGGATTCCGGGCAGTGGCGGCTGGCTGCAGGGCGGGCGGAAGCCAGGCCCCCGGCCCTGCAGCCAGCACTAAAAATGGAGCGTTTGCCGGCGGTGGGTTCCGGGCAGTGGCGGCTGGCTGCAGGGTGGGCGAAAGCCAGGCCCCCGGCCCTGTAGCCGGGGCTGGGAATGGAGCGATGGCGCTGGCGAACGCCAGGTCCGCCTGTGCGTTTGCTGGCAGTGGGTTCCGGGCAGTGGCGGCTGGCTGCAGGGTGGGTGGAAGCCAGGCCTCCAGCTCTGCAGCCGGGGCTGGGAATGGAGCGATCGCCCAGGCAAATGCACAGGGGGAGGCCTGGCCTCTGCCTGTGTGTTTGCTGGTGGTCGGTTCCGGGCAGTGGTGGCTGGCTGCATGGCGGGGCGGAAGCCAGGCCCCTGGCCCTGCAGCCGGGCTTGGGAATGGAGCTATCGCGAGCCCACGCGACCTTGGAGGCTCATCGGCAGCTGCTTGCCCGCCTGGATCCAACCTTGTGGCCTGCTCTGGGTGTGCGGGAGCTTCTGTGGCCCATGGCGGAGCCTACTATGCAGGTTGGCCACAGATGTTCCCTTTGTTGTATGTGTTTTTCCCATTGACTCCTTCCACCTCATATCCAACCCCCCCCCCCAGGCCTTTCCCCCTCTATGTCTATGCCCATAGGTTATCTCTTAACATTTCTGTTTCCTTTCCAATCTCTAAATTTTATTTTCTAAGTTGTGTACTATGATAGTCTTATCTAATTTTCTCTTAGCACAATCTTTTTTTCCCTTTGTAGTACCATTATTCCAAAACACCCACCTAGCAAAACCATACCATTGATTACTGGGTAATGCTATCATTTAATTT
>PVJC01016397.1:16964-33900 GCA_004026665.1 Murina feae | reverse complement strand
AGTTTGACATTTGGGCGCCCCATGAGTGTCAAATGCATCTTTATCATGAGAAGATAGTCTCTGAAGTGGTGCTTTCACCATAGTAACATTATTTTAAGCTTGTCTACAGCGGCTGTGAGGGGAGGCATCGCCTCACCGTTCAGTACACTTGTCTGGGGGGAATCACAATGTGGGCCAGATGTGTGGTCCCATCAGAGGAGAAGTCTGCTTTGGCTGCCTGGAATGTGGAGCGGAAAATGCTGCCTGGTTTGTATTTGAAAGACAAGACCCTCTCCTCAAACTTCTTGGCTTCAGGGAGGCAGGCTCTGCAGGGGAGGCACTGCCCAAAGAGTCTCTGATGTCTGCCCCATCCCTGGCTGACTGGGATTCAGGGCAGGCCAGGAGGATGAATTTGGTGGTAGCCAGCAGGTAGGTCCTCCCTTCTTGAAGAGCCCCATGCTCCCCATCCCCGGTGGAGGCTTGCTGGATGAGAGGAGAGGCACTCCTGGCCTCACTCCAATGCTCAGCCTCATGTAGACAGAAGAGAAGGATGCGAAAGGTGGGTCCAAGTGACTCCAGGGGCAGCAGCAGTAGCAACCGGATCGCTAGATCTGAACTCACCATCGAAGCCTGTGCTTTGTGAAGACCCAGAAGCCTTGGTGCCTTGCTTCTTCCAGCGGCAGATCGAGGTCTAAATAGATAAAAATAAATCTACCCACAAAAATAACCACAGCATGTGGGAAAGTGGAGTTTGGCCCCTTCCCCGCACCGTGGCAAGGGGGAGGCACTGTCTCCACC
This sequence comes from Murina feae, assembly GCA_004026665.1. Classification (NCBI taxonomy): domain Eukaryota; kingdom Metazoa; phylum Chordata; class Mammalia; order Chiroptera; family Vespertilionidae; genus Murina; species Murina feae. The sequence continues at coordinate 33,123 of PVJC01016397.1, read as the reverse complement.
ATCAAAAGTTCCTGGTTAGGCTGCCAGCTGCCCCAGCCGCTTAGTAGGGACACTAAGAGCACTTCCTTGACTTCCCAGTTTCTCTGCTTCTGTAGCTCTAGCCTGGCTCTTCTGAGCTGGGTGTCATGGGCTCTCCAGGGCTGGTCGGTGTTGGCATGGACCTTGTCCCTCCCCCATCTCTCACTGGAAGAAAAAGCAGTCAGCCTTGTCTCTTACTTAGGTGTTTAACAAATATGTTCCTCTACCCCCGTGAGAGCTCCAACTTGAGATCCCCAACCACCTTTGCCATTTCTCTCCACCTCCCTTGAATGCGAACTGCATCTCTTCCCAACATGGGTACCTATAGTTTGTCTGTCTAGAACAGTAAGTGTCTTCCTACCCCCAGACTCAATGCTTTAAGATAGCCTTTCTCCTCACTGTTAATATGGGAACTGTAATTTATTTTTTTAGAAGTCCCACTCCTATCTGATCTAAACTGAGTCAATTACATCCTTTCCTGGGGTTTTTAAACTTAAGACCAGAGTGTCCCTCCAGCAGTGGACACTGTGCGGAGTGAAGCTCTGGGAATATCAGGGCTCACGTTTCCTGCCGCATGGAAGAAGCCTGCCAGTAGGGAAGAATAGAGCTGATAGGTGGAGAGAGGCAGAGGAGAACACTGAATGAGTCTTGGCAGCATGTGAGTCAACTCCATTTCACAGCCTACGGTCCCCTTGATGTTCCTGCAATGAGTTAATCACGTGACTCATTATGCAGGATTAAATTGTGGAGGTTCTTTGGTCATTTGTGTTAAGTACTATAGAAAGGAATATAGGAATACTTTGGGCTGGTACCTACCATTTAGGTGCACTCATTTCAGGGAATTTTATTCGCGAATGACTACCTACTATTCAAGTCAGTACACATTTCTTGAATGTCTACTGTTTCAACATCCACTGGGCCCAGATGATGTATACAGAGATAATAATGCTTATAATTTAGTGGAGGAAAAATATATATCCATAGCATAAGTAATAAAAATAGAAGGTGTTACCATTATTCTTTTAAACATATTTATTGAGTGCCTATTTATGTGCTGTAGTACATATGAAAAGATGAATCTGAAAATCCACCTATGGAAATTCCAAGAGTGCTTCCTTCCGACAGGAACTTTAGAAGGCTCTAGTATTTGGAAAATCTTGAAGAATAATCTTGAGACTGTTTTGGATGGGGGGCTGGGAGGAGCAGTAAGGGTAATGATATGAGAGAAGGTATGGAGGTAGAGCAAGGCTGGTCAGATGGGTTGGGACTAAACTCTTGAGGCCCTGAGTGGCTTCATCAGGGCTGTGGTTATCAATCTGGCTGTGGCAGCAATGTATAGGGTTAATTGGAAACCTATGTGGCAGGTGGGGAAAATCTGTGCCTGGTGCAACGTGGGGTGATTTTATTATAACATAGATCTGTATGTGTGGACAGAAAAGGTGTCCTGTACTAAATCTAACTGAAAGTAACGTCACAGAGTGATCTGATCATAAATTCCTAGCTGGGCAAGTCATGGTGGGTAAGTCATGCCTCAGACCTATAACTCCCCTAGTAAAAGGTATCTTTGCCTTAAGCAAGCCCTGTCCATTGTTTTTGTACACCTCAGTTAACACACCCTTGAAATGCCCCCTTTTCAAACCCCTCAGAAGAGTAATCACCCTCAAGAAAGAACATAATCTTGTAACTATCCTATAATCCAATCATAGAGTTACCTTGCTGTTTTCTGCATTCATGAAACCTTTCTTACATTCCCTCCTTAATTTCAAATACACAAACAGGACTACAAACTGTCATTCTAGGAAACATTTCCCCCTAGCCTGTTGAGATCTTGCTTCCAGGAGTGTCCTCTGTTTTGCTCAACTAAACCCTAATAAATGCTTATAAATTTTTTCTACAAGTTTGGACATTCTTACCTCAACATATGACATAGTCCCTTTCTTATAGAAGCTTCTAGTTGTGGAGACACATAAAACAGATACACAACAAAGCAAAGTATGTGATTAAGTCTAAAACTTGGGTCCAGATGACAAGTCCAGTGGAAATCTGGTAGAGGGGAAGCTGAAGATAGGCTGGCACTTTTGAGCTTTCTTAGAGTTGGTGGGATGCCAGCTGGACTTTGGAATTCTTCCAAGTGTCTCTCATTCCTCTGCAGAACAAGTCCGGTGATGGCTGAAGGCAGTGTGGACAAGAGGCATTTATCTAAGCAACATCTGCCCTCATGACCTTTAGCTGTCCTTATCATACATAACACTAGGTTACTGATGGGGTGGAAACTGGATCCTGGAAGAGAGAGCATGGGAAACTAATTTAGCTGCAGGCTGGCCCACAAGACTGCCAACTAAAGGACTGGGAGCTGAAGTACTAGGCAGAGATATCAAGGCTGAAATCCCTCGCCCAGCTGATGTGGATCTGTGGTTGAGTGACAACCCATGAATCAGGAGGTCAGAGTTTGATTCCTGGTCAGGGCACATGCCCAGGTTTTGGGAGCAATCCCCAGTAGGGGGCATGCAGGAGGGAGTCGATGGATGATTTTCTTTCATCATTGATGTTTCTTTCTCCCCCTCTCCCTTCCTCTGTCTGAAATAAAAAAATATACACATACTTAAAAAAAAAAGAAAGAAATTCCCAAGATGAGACGAGCTGAAGGAAGGCTGCAACTAGATAAGCACAGATAGCCCAGGTTCACCCTTCAAGACAGGTTCATCTCCAATCAAACAACTGACTCTCAAGTCTGCGGTGAGCATTGCTTTAGGAACCAGATGGGGAGAACTCTGTTCCTGGAAGACAATGATGACTTCAGCTGGGAGGGGTCCAAGGAAGATAAGGATGGATGGTTCTGGCAGTATTAGAGATAGCAGATGTGTCAGCAGCAACAGCAGCAGCCAAGCCCAGCTATTCTTTCTCTGTAGGAACCTTGCTGAGCACTCCACAGGAGAACTGGCTCCCAGCTCACACCCTTGCTGAGTGTGGATGGTCATCTACTCTCAACAAGCAACAATCTCCTTTTCCCACTCCCTGCGATTCCTGTGGAGAGGACCGGATGGCACAGCCTTTCCTGCGATCATTATAGCACGTGTGTCACAATCTGCAAGGGTGATGCAGAATTACATCAAAGGAGGCCATCTCCGTGGCTTGGAGGAGGACCACCAGTCTGTCACCACAGAGATCTTTTGGGCTCAACTTTGGTTTGTTGTACTTTTGGTATTTTGTTGTGTTGGTTTCATGCTCTGATTCTGGCAATAACTAGGTTTAGTGGGGGTGCAGCGTTCTATTCTACTCTGATTTCAGGCAGATAACTTGTTCGAGGAGGTTAGGGGGAGAAGGCATCTGAGCTGGGCAGTGGGAGTTTGTTTTCATAGGAGAACCCTGAGTGCTGGGCCACCGGCTCCTGTAGGAAAGGTCATCTCTTCTTTCTTTCCCTTTCTTTCTTTCTTTCTTTCTTTCTTTCTTTCTTTCTTTCTTTCTTTCTTTCTTTCTTTCTTTCTTTCTTTCTTTCTCTCTTTCTTCTTAAAAATATATTTTTATTGACTTCAGAGAGGAAGGGAGAGGAGGAGAGATAGAAACATCAATGCTGAGAGAGAATCATCAGTTGGCTGCCTTCTGCACAATCCACAACGGGGATCGAGCCCACAACCTGGGCATGTGCCCTGACCAGGAATCAAACCATGACCTCCTGGTTCATAGGTCCACACTCAACCACTGAGCCACACCGGCTGGGCATCACCTCTTCATCTTTGCATTTCTGGTGTCTTAGCACATCAATGACATCTGGGGCTGATACCATTGTAATTAACCTAGTTATTAATAACAGGAAAGAAGGGAAGGCCAAATATTATAGGCATGTCATTTAGACAGCTTCACCAGGAAGCTATAACTTTACACCCCTCAGAGGTCCAACACAGGGGAAATAGACACATGCTCATTAAAGCTGGGGGGACTACTGAAGATGCTTGCTATCAATCATTCCTGGGGACAGAGAGGGTTGGCCTGGAGGGCATGGTCACTGCAAGCGCTGGGGAAACTGGGACCCTTCATTCCCTGGACAAAGAAGTTTGTGCTCTTGGCTCATATTATGCTGTTGGTTCCTCTTGCTGCTCTTGGGATTCCTATATCCGGGCTCTCCTGCATTTGCCCACGTGGCCCACGGCCATGTGGAACCCACACACAGTGGACTAATGGGCTGTGACTAGTCTGATGCTGGTCTGGACCCAAATGCAACATGGAGTGGAGCTCTGGACCCTGGCTTTGCTTCTTGCTGTACTGAACCCCCAGCCGCACCTCTTCTATGACTTGACTAAGAGAAACCCAGGGATCTCTTTCCACACAAATAAAAATCACTCATTTTCCTGCGTGAGTCGCAGGAAATTATTTTTCTCGCGCTATTGTGAGAACTCCAACCCCAGCAGCACCCAGTGCGGCAGGGATACCCCACGTCGTTGACATCGGGGCTGCACTGTTAGATGAAGGAGCGAGGGATCTGATGTGGGAAGGCAGACCCACACAGGGGAGGCCAGAAGCACTTTGGCCTGAGGTGCTTTGATGACATGCGGGATCCATTTGATTTACTGGGGAGCACATCTTGCGGTTCCAATTTCATTCTGGTTCAATTGTTTTCGAAGCTACAGTTGTTTGGTTGACAGTTGAACTCAATAACTAGGTTATTTTTCTCCATTAACCTCAACTTTGGTTTGCGATTTGTCTTTCTAACAAAATATTTGTCTCTCGTTTGTTTTAGTGAACAGCAAATTTGTGCCACTTAAAAATAGATTTTAGTTAATAGTGGTGCTCAATAGAGCTGAGGAAATGAATGTGGAAGGAAGGGAACAAGTGATGACTTTTAAATTTAATTTTCAGTCCTAATTAGCGTGTCAGGAATGCGTTAAGTACTCATTAAATTTCAAATAAGATCAAAGAAAAGCCAGTTGGAAGGATCCTTCCTGGCTCCCATGTCAAACAGGAAGCCTTTGCAACCTGTCCCACCTCAGAGGTCCTCTGTTCCAGAGCCTTCGATCATTCCTTGTTTGTAGTTTACCAAGTGCTTTTCCACATAGATTATTCCATTTGAACCTTGCAATAGTCTTATATGTGAGGCACATTAGGATGTGAGTTATTATTTCCACAGGTCTGCAGTCTCCAAAAACCAGGTCAGGTGGTCATGGTCTCGCTTGCACACCCATATCCACAGCCACAGTTTTTATACTTGGGGAAACTGAGGCTCAGGCAGGTTGACTGAATGCTTGAGGTTCATGGCAGGAATATAACAGACTTTTGTCCCCTCTCTTGAGTAGATAGGCTTTCTGACTCTCCACTCCTCTGACCAGCTCTTCAAGCTGCAGAATGGGGAGTCCTGGGAAACATGTGAGTACTGGGGGAACAGGGGAGTACTTGGAGACTTGGGGTGAACTAGGGGATGTGGGAACACTGGGAGACTTGGGGAGTATGAGGAGACTCGGGGAGTACAGGGAGGCATGGAAAACTTGGGGAGTACTGGGGAGAAGAGCCCTGGCTGGGAGAGGCAGTGGAACCAGCCTCTATTCCAGAATTGAATTCTAGCCCTTCTGGTTCTCAAGATGACGCTAGATCCCTGGACTTCAAAAATGTTCCTGCCTTCTCCTCACCTGGGAGGACAGTGAGAAGTGGCCTTCACAGAAACTGGAATGGAATTTACTTTGTAGGGGAGGCTGAGACCATTTCTGCTCCCATTTATTTAAGCAGCAACTTAGCCCTATCGTCATGACCCCTTCCAGACACCTAGTTAGTGAGCCGAAGGGGTTTGGGCCAATGCTGAGGTTGGACACTTACCTTTCAGTCAACCACCCATCTCATATTTATTGAGCCCATTATATGCCAAACAATGGGCCAGCCACTTCACTTGCATTGTCTCCTTTCACTCCGGCAGTCCCTGAGAAGTGGGGACTAGTTCATGAGTATCATGGGAAATGAAGCTCAGAGAGAGTGGATGACCAGTGCTTGGAGAGCCGGGCCAGCTCTGCTCAGTCTGACTCCTGGAAAGAAAAGACATGAGATGGGCCGTGTCTAGCCCCAAGTTGCCCCAGTGGCCGGCAGCGGGGAAAGAGAGAGATTTAAAATATCTGGCTACTCTGTGTGTCCATCTCAGGTTAACAGGTTCCAGGAGGCAGGAACGAAGATGTGCCCACCGCAAAGGCTCTTAGTCAAGGGAGAAGGAGGACGGGAGAGGAGAACCACTTCACCTGGGAAGTGGGACGGATGGGGTGAGCAAGTAGAAGCAAGAGAACAGCATACCCAAAAGTGAAGGAAGGGTCTGAAGAGCTGCCCCACTCTGCTCCTGACCCTCTGCTGGAGAAGGACGCACATGTGCTCCTCCTGGGATGTCACTCTGCCTCCAAGCAGACCTGTACAGGGCTCTGCCAGTAGAGGCCTCTTCTTCAACCCTGCCCCACCCCAAGCAGATTCTGTTGCCTCCTCATGTTAGATATTCTTGCTTCTGTCTATCAGAATCAAATAAATTCTTCAGAAAGTCTAACCTGAGTCATTCTTATTTCAAATTATGACGGACACTCACCAGAAGTGGAAAGAGGACAATAGCTGAGATGTGGGCGTTTTGCTGAGTCTTCCCTAGCACCCCACTCCACACTGACATGTGTGCCCTGCACTTCTACCTCAAAGGCACCTCTGCCTCCTGGAACTGAGCGTGAGGGAGGTGGGCAGAGGGCGCCCACTGGAGAGGTGAAGAAGGATTGCTTCAACCGGTTGCTCCATTCTGGCTTCGTGTATATTATTTGTTTCTTCTGGGATTTGGTGGTTGAGGGTGGGAAGAAAGGGTCCTTTTCACCATCCAAACAGTAGCTGATTCAGGGTCAAAAGAAAAAGATGATTTCACACTCTTGCCTGGTGGGCCACCACTCCCGATCTCTGTGAGGACCAGGCCTCCCTCACTGCACTTTCCATGGACCATGGAGACTGCAACAGGCCCTCTGCTGCATCCTGATGGGGCCACCTGCTTCTGAGACCATCGGGCATCATTCACCATGAGAGGTCTTAGTGCCCAGCAGGCACTGGAATGTAACTTCTGCTTGGTGATGACCCCAGTGCAATCAACACGGTATCACCCATGTGATACTCAGCTCGACACAAACCAACCTACTAGGCTTCTTGCATAATAAAGGCTGAGGAGCAGTAGTCACCAAATAACTGTTGCTCAAGTCTGTTTGCTCAGCAGTCCCTTAAGACTCAGCTCAAATGTCCTTCTCTGAGGAGCCCTCCCCAAGTCCCCTCTCCCAAACTCAGGTTCCGTGACCCTCAGGGCTCCCAAAGTGTTGGAGCTGATCTCTGTTAAGGCGCTTATTGTGTACTAGGACGATTGTGTGGCAATGTGTCTCCTTCCCACTAGACTCCAGGCTTCTTAAGGGCAAAGGTATCTTGCTCATTTCTGTATTTCCAGCAGTTGGCATGGTGCCTGGCCTAACAGGTGCCCAGTAATTATTATAGCAGTAATGAATCAACAGTTGAGTGAATACATGAATGAATGTGAGCAGTAGTTAATGCTGGAGGGTTTGGAATTAGTCACAAGAAAGAGCATCCTAATTCACTAATAGAATTACAAAGGTGAGCAGGCACAGAGCTTTCTTGCCTGGAGGTTTTGAAGAAGGAGCAATAAGCCATCTGCCTGGTCTGGGCCAATCTCGGGTTTTGCAAGGCCTGGGCACACTGCTGTAGGTTTCTGCTTCCCTTGGAAACCACAGATACTAAGCAAGGGATTGAAGAGGAGGGTCAATGACTCTTCCTCCAGGAGCGCTCTCTCTTCCCTCATCGTGTCTGAGGCTGCTGGTGGCAGAAAACATGGTGAAGTGCTTAAAAAGCTTTGAGATAGGAAATCCTGGAGGAGTTAATACTCACTGTGGATCATGTACTTCTGAAATCCTAAGGGTTGTGATAAAGTTTTAGTTATGCTTATTGTGTTTGAGCCTATGACTTCTTTTAAAAATATTTTTATTGATTTTTTTTTTTTTTTTGAGAAAGAGGGAAGGAGAGGGAGAGAGAGAAACATCAGTGTGAGAGTGGAACATTGATTGGCTGCCTCCTGCTTGCCACCCTACTGGGGATAGAGCCCGAAACCTGGGCATGTGCCTATGCCAGGACTTGAACCAGCAACCTTTCAATGCAGGGGACAATGCCCAACCAACTGAGCTACACCAGCCAGGGTGAGTCTATGACTTCGTGAGGGGTTGGTATCATTATCTTTATTTTATAGAAGAGAAAACTAAATGCCAGAGAAGTTCAGTAACATATCCAAGGTCACACAGCTTGTATGTAGCACTAGTAGTAGAAAACCTAGTTTTCTAACTCTAAAGCCCATATTTTTTTCTTCCAAAGCCTAGAGTCCATGGCTCCTGGACCTCTGACTTCCTTTCATCACTGGCCCTTGCCCTCTACTTGTCCTTTTGTAACAGCCTATATAATAAAAGCCTAATATGCAAATTGACTGAACAACAGAATGACTGGTCAGCGGGGGGGATAGGGCCAGCGAACAGGCAGCACCAAACCAGCCAAGGCAGTGAGCAGAGGGAGGGGCTGATGATTGGGGGGTGGCAAAGGGGTGATTGGGGGGCGAGGCCAGTCGCTCCTGGCCAGCGCTGTCCTGATTGATCAGTTTGTTGGCACCTCTTGCAGAGGGAGACCACTGGCAACTGCATCAGGGTGATGGGGAGTGGGCCTAAGCTGTCAGTCAGACATCTTCAGAGGGCGCGGGCCTGGCTGAGGGACCCCTCTTTCCCAGCCTCTAGTGGATTTTCGTGCACCGGGCCTCTAGTTTAGTCAGAAGTTTAGAGTTCACAAAATAGCCTATTAACTAAGTCTGGCATCTTGGTGGATAAACTCAAGAGGCAACTGAGTTTATGAGGCAACTGACAGGTCTGCAGCCTCCAACAACCAGGATAGGTGCTTGCATACCAGTATTCATGGCCACAGTTCTCTCTCCTGGATTTCATTCCCTCCATCCCAGGTCATGGTCAGGAATATTTCTCCACTGTCTCCTGTCACCAGGAAGCAAAACTTCCTCTGTCTACAAACAAACAAACAAACAAACAAACAAAATACACTTCCTCTGTCTGGTCAGCAAAGTTACCTCAGCTTTTATCACAACTCTCTTAATCTGAGGTCATCATATCCCCTGAATTATGAAGACTAGAATTTTCCAAGTGGTTTCTGTCTATTTTGGACAGTCAGGAGAGATGAAATTTTTGTGAGCCATCCTTCATTTTTCTTGAACTCACAGTTTTCCTAAATGCCTTGGAGGTAGTTCAAGTCAAATGCAGTGATCTGTGTCAGGCTGTTTTAAGACTGAAGAGCCCTAGCTGGTTTGGCTCAGTGGGTAGAACATTGGCCTGCAGACTGAAAGGTCCTGGGTTTGATTCCAGTCAAGGCACATGCCTGGGTTGCGGGCTCGATCCCTAGTAGGGGCGTGCAGGAGGCAGCTGATCAATGATTCTCTCTCATCATTGATGTTTCTATCTCTCTGTCACTTCCTCTCTGATATCAATAATAATAATAATAATAATAATAATAATAATAATAATAATAAAAGACTGAAGAGACCAAAGCAGAGAATACTGACCGGCTCGCGGGGGCCAGGAGTTTGTCTGCTGTTCCTTCGGTCGCCCGTCTGTTGATATGCTTCACCTCACCCTGGGTGCCTGCAGAGCAAGAAACTTGACCGCTGATTCACGATGGAGTCCCTGGCGGTCAGGTGTCGTTTGTCTGCTTCTGGCAGCGGCACTTTGCTTTTTCTTTGAAAAATCTCAGTTTCTTCACGCTAAAATCTTGCACTTGGAGGGCAACTGACTCCACTCCTGGCTCCAGGAATGGGCACTTAACCCAAGACAAAGTGACTCAATTCTGGAACTTTGGTTGCAACTCTTCCCTTGGAATTAAAGCTTTTTTTTTTTTTTTTTTTTTTTTACTTCCCCTTTAAAGTTGTCCTGGAGCTTGCGGGTGTGGGGCTGTCTTGTCACTGCTGCCTGTAAGTGGAGCCAACATAGAACGTACAGCTACATGTGGCAGGGAAATCCGTCCTGACCATAGCTTTTTTTTTTAAAAAAAGTATATTTTTATTGATTTCAGAGAGAAAGGGAGAGGGAGAGAGAGCTAGGAACATCAATGATGAGAGAATCATTGATTGGCTGCCTCCTGCGCACCTTCTACTGGGGATCAAGCCTGCAACCCGGGCATGTGTTCTGACCAGGAGTCAAATTGTGACCTCCTGGTCAACACTCAACCACCGAGAACACCAGCCAGGCCTGATCACATCTTAGAGCTCTCTATGCAGCCAGGCCTGATCCCATCTTAGAGCTCTCTATACAGCCAGGCCTGATCACATCTTAGAGCTCTCTATGCAGGCAGGCCTGACACTATACTCACGCATTTTGCTCAAGCCAGGTTTACCTGGGTTTTTGAAAATTGCTATGGAAAAATTCTGACCAACATTGGAACTGAGGCCCATATTCATTAAGAAAAAAAGTCCCCTCTTTCTACTAGCCCCAGGGAATAGGAGTGAATGTCTCTTCCTCCTCCATCTCCTATTATAACTTGACCTTTTTTTTTTTTTTACTTCCCCTTTAAAGTTGTCCTGGAGCTTGAGTTAACCTGATTTTGTCAAGATCAGCATGTTAGCATGTGTCCATGGTGGAGGAAGGGCAAGCCTCCAGAGGTATTGTCCTGATAGGGCGGGCGAGGTCCGAGGCCATGGGGACTCAGATCCAGGAGCAAACCAGTGTGCCAGCCCCAGGAGCCCTCAATTTGGGGTGGGGTGAAGCGAGGAGCAGGCTGCTTTGAATCCCAGGAACAGCCCTAAGGAGATTTGGTGAGGGGGACTGGGTGAGGGAGGAGCAGTTGGTTAGTTTTATATCCTCCTGAGAAGTTGCTTGCCCTGTACCTTCTGGCTCCTGAGACTAGGGTAACTATCCTCTTTGTCTCAAAACTCTGTAATACATGGATACCTTGCTCCTATCCGAATCTGTCCAAGGCCCCGCCATTCAAAGAATCAGCTGAGGGTGATTTTACCCATAAGAGCAAAGGGACATTGAATTTAGCAGGTATTAGCATCAAATCTCAAAGTGACCCTTAGGACAGGTAATGCCATTAGGGGATTTCTCTTCCTACCAGATATTGTCGTAATGTATTAGACTCACAGGACCCTTCTCTTCGGTGTACTGCAGACAGACTTGCCAACCACACCTTCTGTTTGTTCCCTCCCTCTGTCTTCCTGGCACCTGCGCCTGTCTTGGCTTCCGGCCAGCCTGGTGCTTGAATTGCCATTGCGGGAAGCAGGACCTGTGTTAATCACCTCCACAATGTTTTCCCCCTCTGGCTTCCTCTTCATCGGGAGGCTCTGTGCTTAGATAAGAGGAAGAACATTCTAACTAGCAAATGCCCGGGGGAAGGGAAGCTAAAGGGTGTTCCAACCTAGGACTAATGAGGCAGTCATGTCTGCCAGGCTCCTGTGTCCTCTCTGAGAGCATTTTCCAATCAGGCAGGGGACCAGTGCCTTTCTGGCTTGGCCCTGGCCCAGTCCACAGGTGCTTCCCAAGGTGCCTTGGCTGGGGAGGGTCCTTCTGTGCTTGAACTGCTCCCCAATGGCCATCATCCCTTGTGGACTCCAGACATTGGCTGTCCCCTGGATTACCTGTTGCTGTGCCCTTCTAGGCTGATTAGATACCCAGCACCAGCTACTTGCACATTAGCACAGAGATACAGCGCTCTTGATTGCTCTGCCTGGTCTGCCTGGGGTTTTCCGGCCTTGCCAATGCAGCTGGCAGTGTTGCTGTCTCAGGCTGACGCCATCTGGCTATTTCCTTTTCTACAGGCTTTAGTCACCTTGAACTAGATCAGTAGGATGGGAATCAGCAAGGTGAGAGAGGAAGAGGCTCAGAGTCCCTCTGCAGGGCATCTGGCTGAGGTAGTAGGAGGCTCATCCATCTCTAATTGACCAGCGGCTCAGAGCAACACGGTTGCCTGAACTCTGAAAGCCATCTGGATCCTGGACCCTAAGCCCTGATCTCATTAACCTAGCCCTTTAAACTCAGCCCATTCACTCATTCAAAACAGCTGTAGCATCAAGCATGTGCCTAGCGTTGTCATGGCTGCAGGAAGAGTTATGAAAAGCTACAGTGTCGTTGGGTGTAAAATCTTACCTATGAATAATTAACTAATGACATGATTAAACACGATGTGAATGATACGAGAATGGCCCAGAGTGGTCTGATGTATTGCCAAGGGGATCAGCAGGGAAGTGCTGTGGGGATTCAGAGGATGGCAAGATGGCTGGGCACTGGGGGTGTCTGGGAAGTCCATCAGGAGTAGGTGCAGGTCTGGATTTCAAGAATCTGGACCAGGTGAGATGGCTGGGACCGAGGCAGGGAGATCATCTCCCCATAGGATATCAGAGAGTTGGGGTCAGTTTAATTGAAGCCGAGGATTCTTGTCAGAGTCCGTGGAAGATAAGGAGAGAGTATGACCCTTCTTTCTCCAACTTTGGGGAAAATCAAGAACTCAGCTATCAAAATAAGTAACATTTACTGCTAGTGCCCTTTACACAGATTAACTTATTTAATCCCCAAAGCAATGCTATGAAATTGGCATTGTTATTCTCCCCCATGTTTTAATGATAAGGAACTGATGCCCCAGAGCTATGTCAGGATTTGAACCTGTGTGCCCTCAGAATACTTGTTTTTCTCACATCATGCTGTCCACACCACCCCATACATCCCTGACCCCTTTTCTGTGGGTCCTGATGACTCATACTCTTTCTTGGCAGACACTGTGGTTTTTGCCACTGGGTAAATGAAGTCATCTCGATGTTGCTGCTGCTGCTGCCTTCGCCATGCCCATTGTCCCCATGTCCTTGCTCCTTATGGCTTCTGGCTGCAGGAAGCAAGAGCTCTGCAGACTAATGTTGCCTGTTGTGTGGGTTTTATACCCTCTTTTTTGAAAGAACATGAACTGGGTTCCCCAGGACCTGAGCCAAGGTCGTTTAAGAGAGATGCTCAGTTATCTCAAAAAACTATTCCTTACATATCAAGAACCTGTGTCCTTACCTCCGCCGGAGTCCTCCGCTTTCCCAGGGCTCTTCACGCTCACAGTCCCTGGGACAGACTTCACCTTCTAAAGCCTTGCGGCTGATACTAATCCCAAACCTTTTTCTCGGTGGCTTTTTGGCTTTTAGAAATGGGACGTGCTCGTTGTCAGTGTCAGTCTCCCAGAATCCCAGGTGGCTGTGCAATTAGGCACACACGGTGCCGCTCCCTTGCTGGAGACATGTGGAGGGAAGAAACACCCAGGAAAGCAGAAGGAGGCTAACATATAGTGAGCAGCTTCTACAGCTAGGGGCGCAGTGCCTTACATATATTCATTATTTATTACTGAGTAGTTTATTTTTTAATCATCACCCAAGGACATGATGAGAGAGGGAGGGAGGAAGGCGGGGGGGGGGGGAGAGAGAGAGAGAGAGAGAGAGAGAGAGAGAGAGAGAGAGAGAGAAACATCAATGTGAGAGAGAAACATCAATTGGCTGCCTTCTGTATGTGCCCCGACTGGGGATTGAACCGGCAACTTTTCTGTGCACAGGATGACGCTCAACCAACTGAGCCACTCTGATCAGACACCTTATATATATTTTAAAGTTTAATCACACTAGTAGGATATCAGTGCTATTGGCCTCATTTTTGAGTTGAGGAAATTGACACAGAGAGGTTGAAGTGACTTGCCCGTCAAGGGCAGAGCCAGGATTCCCTTGATTCTGATGTCTTACTGCATCCCACTTGAACTTTACCCTTTAGGCAACAGGGAGTCACTGATGGTACCAGGAGAGACTAAAAGAGTATTTTAGGAAGATGAATCTCCCAGCGGGGAGTGTGGGGGGGGGGGCGGGATGGGAGAGAAGCAAGGTCCAAGCTGTGGGGCCAGTTAGGAGGTTACTGCAATAATGTCACTTGGAGACATTCCCGGGAGCATGGCAGGAGCTCAAAGGAGGGACAGTTGCAAGAGACATTGAAGAGCAGAGATCAGTAGCTCTTGGCAGCCTGATACTCCCAGACATGAGGAGAAGTCCTTATTTCTATTCTCTTAGGGTCCCACTGGGTGTTGCTGGCCTGTGCCAGGGGCAAGAACCAGCTTTATTTCTGCTCAGGTGAAGAGGACTGGGCTAGGTTGGCTGCTCTTCCTGGGCAAGGCCCATGCCTTTGAAAGGCCTGTCTATCCAGCCAGGAGAACGCCTCCTGTGTGCTCAATAAAGGGTAATTGGCAGTGGTGAGCTCAGAGCACCTCTAAGAGAGAGGGAGCAATCACTGTTTATGAGCAACTACTCTCCTGGGCTGAAGCAGGCCAATGGGTCTCCTTTCCGGATGGAAATTGAGGCTCAGAGGCTGTACAGCTTTCCCACGGTCGTCTGGATGGCCAGAGGGCAGAGTTAGGACTCAGTCCCCACCTTGGACCTGGCGTCCTGCTGCTTTCCCCAGCTCTTCTCTGTTCGGTGTCCTGTAAACAAGGGGAATTGAAGACAAGTCTTCACAAGAGCAGGCAGCCTACAGTTTACAAAACTTCTTCTCCCCCAGGATCTCATCTGCTCCTCACGGCCACCAGGTGTTACTGCGCTCAAGTTACAGATGAAGAAACAGGCATGAAGAATTGAAGGCTGTGGTCAGTGCACTGTGAGTGGTAGAGCTGGAGTTCAACATGAGGCTTTCCGACGCCTGAGTTCACAGCTCTTCCCAGGAGGCCATGTGAATAGGAAGCAAACAGAAAATCCAACATCAAGGAGGAGAAATGAGGGCTCAGGAAGAGGCAGTGGATGCAGCTTAGATGGTGCAGGAGGTCTTCAGATTAAACGTAATAAACACTTCTGGGCAGCAGAGATTGTTCACTACAATCATGAGTTCCCAGAGGAAATCAGTTTATCTGCTGGAGGAGTGAGCACGGCTCTTCCTAGAGGTGGATGATGAAAGAGAGGACCTCTAGGAAGTCTCCCACTTCCTACCTGTGGAGCTTGTGAAGAGAAAGAAGCAAGAGGATGAGGAAAATCTGAGGTGTCAGCACTTGCTTTTCAGGTGCCCAGTAAATTAGGTGGGGGATGGATGGATGAATTGATGGATAGATAAATGGATGGATGGATGGATGGGATGGATGGATGGATGGATAAATGCCACACTTGATCTTAGCCAAAAGGCCGAGAAGCGATGGTGGATGGATAAATGGATGGATGGATGGATGGATGGATGGATGGATGGATGGATAGATAAATGGATGGATGGATGGATGGATGGATGGATGGATGAATAGATGTATGTATGTATGTATATATGTATGAAACTTAGGGAAACTGCACATCCACTCAGGCAACATACCCCAGGGTCCTGTTTACAACTCCTGAACAATCTTCTTTGCCCTCTAGCTCACTCACATTATCTCATGTTATAAATGACATTCTCTCAATAGGAGTAGCATTGAGAGAGAAGTTGGGAAGTAACTTCCTTTGTTCCAGATAGGAAGAGGAATGGGTAGAATGGAATGTCTCTCTCACCTGTCCTCAGATTGGCCTAAATTCTCTGAAGGCCTGCTCTGGGCTAAGAGTCAGGACTCCTGGATTCGAAGCCCAGGGGAGCAGCCATCTTCTCATGGGGCAGTCCACAAAGTTTTTGCAGTTGAGCTTATAAAGGTGAAGAACCTAGAAGGACTGAGGGGCCAGGAGCTCTCCTGGATCAACTTCCCTTTCCTCCACTTATTCTTTGCCCACCTTTCAAAGAAACATTGCAGTGGGGACCCTTCTCAAACCAGAGAAGGGAAAGGCCAAAGGGTCGGGGACGGTCCATATAGGGCTGTGACTTGCTTCCTGTTCAGGCTCACCTGGTGGTAAATTAAGGAGGAGGTGAGGAAAGCAAGGCAGGGAAATCCCTATGATTGGGTAAAAAGTAAAATGAAGAGATGTGCTTCTTTCACATTGTGGGTATGAGAGAGTCAACCTTTTAAGAAAAATCTTCACCCAAGCATATTTTTTCTATTGATTTTTTTTTAGAGAGAGTGGAGGAGAGGCGGGGGGGGGGGAGAGAAAGAGCGAGAGAGGGAGAGAGAGAGAGAGAGAGAGGGAGAGAGGGAGAGAGAAAATCTATGA
>PVJC01016397.1:0-16864 GCA_004026665.1 Murina feae | reverse complement strand
TACATTCCTCAGTTGCAGGCTCTATTCCTGGCCCTGGTTGAGGCAGATGTGGGAGGCAACCAATTGATGTGTCTCTCTCACACCTCCCTTCTGCTGTCTCCAAAAATCAATGGAAAAATATCATCAGGTGAGGATTAACAAAAATAAAAATTAAAAAAGGAAAAGAACAAGCATCTCTCTTAAAACAAAACAAAAACTGGCAACTTTTTGGCCCGTGGGTCGATACTCTAACCACTGAGCAACCAGCCGGGGTAATAGTCAACATTTAACTTCCGCAAAAATAGGGATGGTATATGGATAGCAAAATCATGTGCCCCCTTGAGGGTGGGTTTGCCTCCAGGAGTCCAAACAAGAGGATTATTTTGGCATCTAAAGGTATGTTACCCTGGATGAAAAAAAAACCCAGAAAACAATGGTAGGACTGGCTTCAGGCAAAGATAAACCTTTTACTAAAGAAGTTATACGCCTGGGACATGACTACCCACTATGACCTCCCCAGTTAACCATTTACGACCAGATCACCCTGAGATTACTTCTAGTCACTGAACTTGTCAGGTTTGTTACAGGTTCCCTTTTTCATCTGCAAAAACATGACTTTCATTCTCACGACAGTCCTCCGTGGGACTCAGGAGTAGAGCTGCACTGCTAGAGGTGATGGGATTCTGAGTAGAAGAACCAGGATTCCAGCCGGATGTCTGATCGCACACCTGGGGCTCCTCACCGGCTACTGTGGGTCCCTGGGGCTGATGGCCTACTGGGGCCTGCTGGGAGGTGGGGTGGAGCATTTACTGCAGAGTTAGAGATGAAAGACCCGAGTTCAAGTTCAAGCTGTACCACTTGCTAAACTGGGTTCCTCAAGCACGTCATGCCAACATGCGGGTTCTCTATCCTGATCTCATAATTGTGAGGATCAAAGAAGCACAGTGTGTTCAAACCACGCAGGTCCCTGAGAAGTGTCCCTCTGATGTCAGAGATGTGAGAGATGGTTCTACAGGAGGTCTCGAGGCATCGACTGGTTTAACATGAAGACATGGCTACGGTGATGGAGATCCCAGGGGCCACGGCAGGCTGGTGAGATGCTTTGGGGAAAGGGCTCTTTCAAGCTTCCCTAGGTCACATCCGAACAACCGCTGGCGTCATCTCTGGTTGGGAAGGGCTCTGTCCCTGGGCTCCCGGAGGTCCTAACCCACAGCAGAGTCCTGACTTGCCTGGTCTCCTGGGCCCCAGGTCCATTGTCTGAATTAATTTGCAGTTCAGTTTTCTCTTGAAGAGCTGACTACCTCTGGGAGGAACCACCCAGGGTACTTGGAGGCCTCCTCCCCCCCTGCTCTCAGCCCAGGGCCTGGTGTGTGAGGAAAGGAAACAGCTCAGTTATAAACTCATCCTCGCTGAGCCTCTAATGGAAACACTGACAGTCTCTACAGAGAGAGAAAGAGAGAGAGAGAGAGAGAGAGAGAGAGAGAGAGAGAGAGAATCTATAGCAGCGCTTCTAAACCCCAGCTCTGAGCTAAATATAGTCGCAGGAGGGACGCTGGTGTGGATTTGGGAGAGTAGGGAGAGATGAAGGTTTGGAAGCAGGAAGGAAAGTGGGAGGGAGGGAGGAGGGAGAAAGAAAGGAGGCAGCGTTGGTCTGAGGGAGAGAGAAGCGAAGAAATGAGAAAATGCGAAGAAGCACAGAAAGTTTCAGAGAAAGACAAAGCTCAGGCAGGCAGGAGACAGAAGGGCAGTCAAGCGTTGCTGGGAAGGGCAGTGACTCTCAGCAGCCCTGCAGGGACAGGGACAGCTTGGTGAGGGAGCATGGGGTGATGACAGAGGCGCCCTGGGCGAGGCCCTGGGTCTGACCACCCGCTGGAAGCCCTTGGCGACTGTGTATCTGCTGTGGTGATGATTACAGCCAAGATGGCTGTCCTCTCCAGACCTCTGCCCACCTTCCCACATCCTTGCTGGGAGCCAGGCCTGGCATTACATGGCCCCGTGGCAGCACTGAAGGCGGCCTTAGGTGGGGGTTTGGGTGGTGTTCCCCACAATGGTGATGGTGATGGTGGTAGGGATGTGGGGTGTGTGGCCGTGGGTTTGGCGATGGCCTGGCTGAGTGAGGATGGGGTGATGGTAGTGTGAGATGGTGTAGCCCCAAGGCCAGGGGGGAAATCTGCTCCATGGCTCAGTCCAGCCTGCCGAGGCCCAGGAGGTGAAGCAGGTTGAAGCGCTGATGCAGAACCGAGTCAGGAAGGTCAGACCCACTGAGCTGAACCAGACTCAGCTGGTCCTTTGAGCCCGGTAGACTGATGAGGTGGGGGTTGGGGTTCCCAGAGGCTGGGAGTCCCGGGAAGAGGGGAGACTGCTGAAGGCCCAGCACAGTGGGGAGAGGCAGGAACTGGGGGCTGTGAGAGAGCTTTGGGAAAGTCATTGCAA
Organism: Murina feae; assembly: GCA_004026665.1. NCBI lineage: Eukaryota > Metazoa > Chordata > Mammalia > Chiroptera > Vespertilionidae > Murina > Murina feae. The sequence goes on along the minus strand of PVJC01016397.1, from coordinate 14,452 downwards.
ACAGCGTATGCAACAAGATTTGCTTTCCCAACTGCTTTTGAGTCCACAGCCCTGGCCCTTGGGGTGAGAGATGAGACTCTGACCAGGCCCCTGCTCTGTGGCGACTGCAGTCAGGAGGAAGGGTGGGCGTGCACTGCTGCTCTCAGCCAGCAGCACGTAGTAGCTGCTCAGCGAACACGTGTGGGTGTAGGACGGGCCGGGTGGATGGAAAACCTCGGGGGAAGCAGGAGACTAGCACTCTTTCCTCTTCCTCACCAACTTCCTTCCCCCCAGATTCCGGGAGGGAGAAATGGGTCCGGAAGGAAAAGGAGGTGCATTCTCTCACTGGCAAGAGCATGGGAGGAGACAGAGAACCAGCCTTGTCTCCCTCCTCCCAGGCTCCTGGATCCAGAGCAGAACAGTTCCCATCCCCGCAGGCAGATCAGCCATTATTTATGAGCTCCTCCAGAGGGGCTCTGCTGGGATCTCCAGCTCTGCTCCCCTCCCCCAGCTGCCGAGAGAGGGAAGGAAGGAGGGGGAGGAGAGAAAGAGAGGGAGGGAGGAAGAGAGAGAGAGAGAGAGAGAGAGAGAGAGAGAGAGAGAGAGAGAGAGAGAGAGAAAATTTGGTGGTTAGAAGAGCTGGAATGGGAAAGAAAGGGAGAAGAGAGAATAAGAGTGGCTAAATGGTGGAAATTTAGGATAAAGGTGGGGCCCAGGGGTAGAAAAGCAAGGTTAAGAAAAACGAGGAGGCTGGAGCGCCAGAGACAGGCTGATGGGAGAGGCAGAGGGAAGAGATAGAACAGAGCTCCTGCAGAGCAGGCAGAAAGGCCAGCACCGGCGAGGAGAACAACAGGGAGAAGAGAGGAGGTGGGAGGAGAGAGCAGGTGGGAGGAGTGGCAGGTTAGGGGCGGGATGGCCAGGGAGGGAGGACAGTCACCAGCAGAGGAGAGAGTGCGGCCTTGTCCCTCTTTCATCGCAATCACTATCGATAACACATTCCCAACGAGCCACCTTTGGCAGCAATTAAAAAAGCATTTATGCTCTGAGAGAAATCAAAACGACTTCCTCCCACCAGCCTACGCGATGTCCCTGTGGTGTGCAGTCCCTGGTGGGGACACTTGAGGGAGGGGTGGCCTGGGGCCAGAGAGGCTAGTCCACCCGCTCCCCAGCGGTGGAACAGCCGAATGCTTTCTCCTGGGCTCAGGAGCGTGGGTGGCTGGGGAGAAGGGGGTGCAGAACTGGGGATTTTAAATCTACAGTCAGCAACCTCTCCTGATCACCAGGCACCCCGCAAGCGGCAAGGGGAGAGGGAGGCTGGCGGCCTCAGCCTGCGGCTGGAGGTGACCCCGTCTGGGTTTGATGAATTACAGAGAACCGGGAGGTGGAGTCGGGAGGACTCCGATTTCAGGGCTAGTTCAGTCCAGCAGGTCCTCACCAGGCTGCTGAGGGCAAGGAGGAGGGTGTCGCTGGAATGAGTGAGAGGTGGTTGGAGCATGGTCCCTTGCACCTAAAGGTTGTGGGTTCGATTCCTGGTTAGGGCACGTGCTTAGGTTTCGGGTCCCAACTCTGGTTGGGGTGTGTAAGGGAGCAATTGATCAATGCTTCTCTCTCACATGATGTTTCTCTCTCTCTCTCTCTCTCTTTCTCTCTCTCTCTCTCTCTCTCTCTCTCTCTCTCTCTCTCTCTTTCTCTCTCTCTCTTTCTCCCCCTTCTTCTCTGGTGGGCAAGGGACACATCCAGGCAGATGGTGTGAGGAGGCATTAGGAGCATGGCACATCAATAGAGGAGATGATGGAGAAGGCAAGGGGAGGGGCAATAGAGGGACTGCAGGTCAGTGGCCGAGGGGAGAGGGGGAATAGGGAAATGATCACACCTCCATCTCATCAATACCTCCATGAGCTAGGCTTCGGCTGGGCATTTTATATACATGACCTGTTTTACTTGAACCCTCATAGCTACCCTACAAGGAGGCAAATACTTAAAAAAAAAATCCTCACCAGAGGACATGCTAATTGATTTTAGTGGGGTGGGGTGGGGGAAGAGAGAGAACATGGATAAATTGCCTTCCTGTATGAGCCCCAACTGGGGGTGGAACTCACAACCTAGGTATGTGCCCTGGACTGGAATAGAACCTGTGACATTTAGGTGTACGGTACGATACTGAGCCACACCGCCCAGGGCAAGGGGGCAAGTGCTTTAACAGACTAGGAAACCAAGGATCAGCGAGCTTACACATCTTTTTGGGGGTCACACAGCTGGTAAGTGACAAAGCTCGGGTGAACGGTACCTGGCTACCCTTCACCATTCTATTCTGCTGATCCCCGGGAATGCTTCCTTTCGGAGCCTTCTTTCTCAGCAACTTCACGTCTAGGGCTTGACCTACAGCTGTCCTTGCACATGGGCACAGGATGTGATAGACAAAGTGTCTCACTGTGACCTTTTTCATAGCACAAGTTTGGAAGCGATGTAAATGTCCATCACAGGGGACCATTAAAGAGACCTGTAGACCATGGAATACTGGAGCCCTCAGGATAAATAAAGAGCACTGAATGTATGCATATGGAATAATTCCCAGAGCACACTGTTTAGAAAAAGAAAAAGAAAAGAAAAGAAAAGAAAAGAAAAGAAAAGAAAATGCAAGCACAGAACACAAGATATAATAATAATATCCTGTCATTTGCTTTAAAAGAGTGGGAGAAAGAACATTTATACACAATGACCTCTTCTGCATACTGTGCATATGGAAGGAGAGACGGGAGGCAGACCATGTTGATTGCTTCTGGGAAGAGTGACTGTATTTTGGTGATCAAGTGTGGAGGAAAACTTCATGGCATGCATATGGGTGTTGGACTTTTTTTTGAAGATGGACCTATGAAAAATAAAGAAACAAAATAAAAAATAAATGTTCTGGTCCCAGCCGGTGTTGCTCAGGGGTCAGTATCATCCTGTGCACTGCAGAGTCATGGGTTCAATCCCCAGTCAGGGCACATAAACCAGGTTGTGGGTTCCATCTCCAGTTGGGATGAGTGAGGGAGGCAACCAATCGATGTTCCTCTCTCTCCCACTCCCTCTCCCTTCCTATCTCTCTCTGCTAGTAGAACCAATGAAGGACACATCCTTGGGTGAAGATTAAAAATAAGTAATAAATAAATAAAATGTTCTGGTGGCGGTGCAGTGGAAGGTGGAGGTGGCAGTTGCAGGAAGCAGGAGAGTGGGGGGATTGTTGGTAATGGCACTAGAAAGACATGGATTTGAATCTACATACTGACACTTATTAGCTAGAAATCTTTGGACAAGTTACATAACACTGTTGAGTCTCAGTTGACTCATATGTAAATAGAGATTCTCCTTCCTCATGGGTTCTGTCAGTGGGAAGACTCATGTGCTTAGCAGAAGGCCTGTCTGTGCTAAGTGCTCACCAGGTGGCAGCTGTAACCACGTGGGCCCTGGAAGGGCTCTGGGTGCCGATGGGTGGATGGGAGGCTGCGAGGAGCGCATCATCAGGCTGAGGGCTGGCTCAGCAGCAGCGCCTCCTGGACTGGGCAGCGCTGGTCTCCATCAGGACCTGCCGGGCCCAACGAAAGGTTCCTGCTGTCTGGGAACACGGGGGCAAACCCAGGCCCGCACAGATCTTAAGGCCCTCTCAGCCTTCTTTCTTGCAAGGAGCTTTCCGTTGTCCTCAAAGACATTTCCCGGTGCTCAGAGGCAGCACTGCCTTTCCTGAAAGCTGTGTTTTGTGGGAGTCTGTCCTCGAGGGCAAGAGAGGCAGAGGAGTGTCGGGCCACCTGGGAGGCTGGAGTCCAAACTGTGCGCTCACTCCATCTCTCTAAGTCTCAGTTTCCTCATCTGTAGAATGGAGATGCACCTGTGAAGATAAAACCTCTGGTAGAAGCGTGGGATTAGCGCGGAAGCAGGAAAGCTGCCTGTAGCATGCTGTTATGTCTTAGGATGGCTTGGACACACCGTGGGGACTGGCAATGGGTAGACAGACTGTCAGACTAGGCCATTGAGACACAATGGGTTTGACCCGAGGCTCAGAGGTGCCCGATGAAACTACAGCTGCTGCTCCTGTGTCCAGAGAGCCCCTGGGGTGGGCGGGGAGCGCTTGGGGGTGGGGGGGGGAGAGTGAAAGGAGGCAGTGGGTGGCAGGAGCAGCCAGGGGCTCTCTGCAGAGACCTCTCTGGGGTTTTTCTCCACTCACTCAGCAATCAGGAGTGGATGTGCCTTTGTTGGTTCTGGTGGGAGAGTCCAAGAGAAGATAGGATGTGGGTGGCCTCATCCTTGAGAAACCCTCAGGCAGATGTGGAGGCAGAGATCATTCAACAAACACTTAGGAGCCACTTGGAAGCTGGGGAGGAACAGCCCCGTCCCTGCTCTGCAGAAGCTTAGTGTGGTGGAAAGAGCATTCCTAGCCCTGGAGGCAGCGTGTTCACAGGAGGAAATGGCCACTGTGCCCGCTAATTGTGCAAGAACTGAAGGAACCTGAGGGCTGAGTGCTCAGGGCCAGGTAGGCTTAACCGAGAAAGGCTTCCTGAGGGGGTGGAGCCTGGCCAGTGGGACCAGAGCAAGAGGCCACGGTGAGAGGGGTGAGAGGACAGGGTGACCCCAGTGGAACGCCGGAGAGTGACCCCCTCTCCCAAACCCCCTCAGCCAGGCAGCTGTGTGGCTGCTCTGCACCGTGACAGGAAAGAAACTGCTTAATATTCTCCCTCAGCATCAGCACCAGAGTGAGCAGGAGCTGTAACCTCTGGCAGATGCCGTGGTGAGATCAGACCCGATCCACTGGAGTTGCAGGGCCTGCCCTCTCCTGGCTGATGCTGACCTCAGCCCCGCCGGAGGCCCCAGGCACCTGACTCACCGGTTTTAAAACCTGTCCACACTGGGATGGCGACTCTGCCTGGCTGCTGGGCCTCCCTGTCCAGCAGGCCTGGTGGATTCACATAAATATTGATTGTCTGCTCAGCCATCCAGGAAGGGGGGGGGGAGAGAGAGAGAGAGAGAGAGAGAGAGAGAGAGAGAGAGAGAGAGAGAGAGAGAGAAGTAAGGGAACCCTACATACAGCCAGGGTGAATGGAGTCGTGATGTGAAAGGACCTCTTTGGCCCACTCCCCACAGGTGAACCAGGAGTCCTGGGGTGGGGAGTACCCCTGAGGGTGGCCCCTGGGGGAGGAGGAGGAGGTGCCAGCAGGGGAGGAAGCAGGTGTCAGTGCTATTCTAGGGGGAGGAAGGGCGGCACATGCTCATGACCTTGATCTTTCTGAACAGTCTCAGTAGTTCGTAGAGCTTTTTGTTTGGTGACCTTGAGATCTCATTGAATCCTCCCCCCAGCCTCTACGTAACACTTCAGCAATCCACGGAATCTAGTTCAAGTTTGAAGCTCTAAAGAGGGAATTCCCCACACAGCCCCAGCCTTGTCCTGCTCCCTGCCTTTTCCCACCTCGGACAGGCAAGGTGTCCCCGGCTCTACCAAGTTCCCACTCTGTGAGGGGGGAGGAGCTTGGCTCTGGGCCCTGTAGCGTTTGCTCAGTCCCCACTCAGATTCCTCTTCTCTGTTCAGATCCCTCCTGTACCTCCCATTCTCCACCCTGACCCTCTCTTCCTTCTTTATTCCCATCCTCCCAAGACAAGTGCTTATGAAGGATTGGGGACAAGAATTTCCAGGAGAAAATGCTCCTGTCCGGGAGTTGACAGCTCTAGAATAGGTGACCAAGAAAGAGGCTGAAACTCCCTCCCATTCCCACTGGTCACTTGAGCATGACCTTGGAGCAAAGGGGCGGTTATGGCCATCTTAGGGGATGCTGTTGGCTTGGGGAGTCAAGACCAAGCCGACCGGAAGGTGCTGGCACACAGCAGGCACGGAGTCTGTGCTTGGTGAGGTGCGGGTCAGAGGAGGGTGCTCTCTGGGCTGGGGAGCAGCGGGAAAGCCGAGAGAAAGAGCGCAAGCCTTAGAGTCAGCCCTGCTGGGGTCAGCCGTGTGACCTGTCACTTCGCCCCTCTCCTCTGGGGTGTCCAGGTCTGTAAAAAGGCATTCATACTAGTGTCTGCTTCCCGGGGGCCTTACAAGGTGAAACAAGTTAATGTACAGAAAGCCACTGGTCCACCGAAACCCCCAGCTCCCATCGGGGACATTTCAATTCCTGAGGATGTTTTTTAAAGCTTCTGATGGGAAAGTCCTTACAGTATGTCCTTGTCTCGGTCTGTTTCTGAGTCATCTACTTTCTGATGCGGTCATAGCTCCATTTTTTTGGCCAGTCTTTATCTGTCTCCCTTCTGTTCTCTTTTTACCTTTTATCTCCCTAAGTACCCTTTCTTTCCATTATCTTCCATTTCCCCTCTCCCTTTCCTCCTCTCTTCTTCTCTTCCTGTCTCCTTTTGATCCTCTCCCCCTTTTCCCAGGGCCTCAGTCTGACTACCCTCCCCTCGCTGTCTCTGTTCCATGGCCTAGGAGGACTCTGCACAGAAAGTTCAGAGAAATGAGCGAGAAGCGTCTCCTACCTCATAAACCAGACGGAGGCCATGCTGTAATTAGACGGACATTTCTGGGAAAAGCTCTTAACTCTTGGAACCCAAATCACTTCAGTCTTATGTCATTGTTCCCATTGTATTTCCCGAGTGTCCCAGTCTCCATCAGGGTCCTCTGTGAACCATCACTGTGGGACCCCCTGTCCTGCATCCACTGCCAGGACAGGATTGCAGGGCCCTGGAGGGAGGGGACACTGGTTGGAGGATCAGGAAGCCCATGGACTGGGAAGCAGCGCTCTCATGATTCAGACCTGCCGCAAGCACAGCAAACAACCAATAAACAGAAAGGAAATCTCCCTCCTGTGTGCCAAGGAGCTGTGCCATTTAAAACAAAACGGATTTCATCAAAGACAACTTTGCAGAGGTGGCTGTGGGGCAGGAACGGAAAAAAGGGGCTAGAAGGAGGAGAGCGGCCTGAGTGCTCAGGGTAGGGTTGCGGGGTGGGGGGAGGGGGGGTTGGCACAAACTCCGGGTTAAATGCAGAGCCCCTTTGTCTCCAATCCTCAGCTTGGCTCCCTGTTCTTATCTGTTGGGATTTTAGCAAGTTGGAAAAAGAGCTCAGGGCGTCCATAAGCAATCCTGAAACAGCTCAGCAAACACTAGCTGGTGGTTTTATGTGGTCAGTTTGCTTGCTTGTGCCTCCTAGTGAGTAATTCAGTTTGGAATTGTGAGGCGGGTCAGACCAGGGGCTGCACACACAGGAAGAGAGAGCCACTGGTCTGACTGGGAGCAGGTTTCCAAACACTGGACAGGGAGATGCAGGAATCCAACCGGAGGAGAAGTGGGGAGTGAGGCGGAGGGGCAGGCAGGAAAGGGTGCAGAAGCGTTTGCCAGGGTGACGGGTGGGGAGCAGGGGAGCGGAGGGACAGATGCAGCACTTGCCATTGGGACCAGGAGCCAGGTAATAAAGCAAGCCAGCTGCTCAGGGCATGAGGGCCAGCTATCACAGACAGGACTGCCGGGGAGAAGGGATGGCCACTCTCCCAGGCAGAAACGAAAAGAGTTGGCTGGACAGGGCAAGCAGGGCTGGTAGGGAAGGGGACCAAGGTGTCCTTGGTCACCCAGTCTCCAGTCTCTGAGAGGGACACCCTCAGGCTTTTATTTCATATATATATAGTGATTTCAGAGAGGGAGATGGAGTGAGAGATAGAAACATCAACGATAAGAGAGAATCATCGATTGGCTGCTTCCTGCACACACCCTACTGGGGATCAAGCCTGGAACCCAGGCATGTGCCCTTGACCGGACTTGAACCTGGGACCCTTCAGTCCCTAGGCCGTCTTTCTATCCACTGAGTCATACCAGCTAGGGCCACCCGCAGGCTTTTAGAAGTAAGGCTCAGAAGGGGACCAGGAGCAGTGGGGAGGGGGGAGGTGACAGAGGCAGGAGGAAGTCCCTGGAAGTCTGGAGGTACAGAGAGAGCGCAGGGCCAGGCTCTGCACCCTTGGCTTTGGGTGCCGAGCCAATCCCTGGGCACACTGGTCCTGGCCTGGGGAGTCTGCTCTTCATCAGCTGGGCTGATGTGGGTGTCTTCTAAGGAGAAGATGCATTTACTGAAGTTAGAATGTTAACGCCTCCTTCCTACCCCCTCTAGTAACCGCCGGCTCCTGGCAGTCCTCTCCCCTACACAAACATTAACTCCACTCGCCTTACTCTCCCCAGGATTAGGGCCACCGTTGCCTGTGGGAAAAAGAACATGTTAAGCATAGAATTCCGCTGGCAGGCTGGTATTCTGTGAGCTGGAGCTATTGTTTGGTCACATTCAAGTTTCAGCTCACTGTTATTATTTTTACCGTGGATGGCAATACCTAAAGTCTTCATCCAAATCGGTGCCCAGGGAAGTGGGTGCTGGACAGCATGCGGGAGAAACCCAGCAACAGGAAATGAAGAGAGAGAGGGGCAGAGAGGAGGCTGGTCCAGAGAGCAGACCCCAGGCCCCAAACCGGGGTAGGGAGAGGCCTTGGCCTCTTGCCCAACACCTGCCAAGGGGGGGCGCCCTCGGAGCTGGGCAAGGCCACCTTGTTCATCCCTTACCTCAGCCACGCACAGGGCACATGGGACGCTCATGCAGGCACTCAGGACAGCCAAGGGGTGAGATCACCTGAACAGGAAGCCCAAGTGGGGGTGAGGGAACCCCAGGGACAGCGCCCTCCCCTTTCCCAGCTCACGGTGGGATGTGTAGCTCTCCGACGGAAAGCCAGGAGAGTGAAGCCAGTTTCTCCAATCTGATTGTGTGAATCGGATGACCATCAGCGATGTTGTAAATGATGAACAAGGCATTTAAGTAGGAGGCATTGTCCTGTGGGGCCCAGGGGAGAAGGGAGGAAGGAAGATTAATAGGTACTGAGCACCAGCATACATCACAAGTTCTGCTTGAAGCTCACACACACCTTATCTCGGAGTTTAACCTGGGCAGTTGCTGTCGAAGGCCTGCTCCTTATCCCCCATAGCCTCTCCCTGTTTGCTTTTCCTCTCTCTGGGCCTTTGGAACGCAGGTCATCATTGTCTGTCTCCAGGGGCATCAAGGCGCCAGGTTGTCAGGACCTCCTGGCAGGCACTGACTCAAAACTTCAAGTCAGGAATGGAGCAGACAGTCAGCTAGAGCCACTGGGATGGGCTTGGAGAAGGGGACAGGAGGAGAGGGAGGTGGGGAGGGCAGAGGGGACTCAGCACAGGGATCTTTGCTCTTGATAGGTCCCTGGGAAGATGGCTGGGCTGGAGTCACAGCCTGACTGGGGGCTGGGGCCTTGGGCCTTGTACTGGCTCACTCCTCACTCACGCTCCCTCTTGAGGCTGAGCTCCTCTTTGGTGGTGGCTCAGGAGCCGTCTCGCAGGCCTGGCCAGTGCACACCCTTCATGATGAGCGGTGGGATGTAAGCTCCAGGAGGCAGGGACTGCCTGTCTTGCACACAGTTGTGCCTGGAACAGTTCCTGGCACACAGTGGGCACTCAAAAAACAGTTGTTGAGCTCTTGCTGGTTTGGCTCAGTGGCGAGAGTGTCAGCCCTGGGACTGGAGGGTCCCAGGTTTGATTCCAGACAAGAGCTTGTACCTTGGTTGTAGGCTCGATCCCAGCCTCTGTCGGGCGTGTGTGGGAGGCAACCAATCGATGTGTTTCTCTCACATTGATGTTTCTCTCTCTGTCTCTCCCCCCACTCACTCTCTCTAAAAATTAATGGAAAAATATTCTCGGGTGAAGATTAACAACAACAGAGAAATAGTTGTTGAGTGAATCTCCTTTCTTCCCTCAGAGATGGCCTTCCCCAGAAGCCCAGGCCTCCCTGCCCCTGGACTTGGTCCTGCCAGCGGCAATGGTGTGGGTCTTGGCTGTCCTCACACAGCTTCCTCGGCGTCCTGGCTTCCAGCGGGCTCTGTGGCCCGTCCCCCCTGCAGTAGAGCAGAGCAAGGTGAGGAGGGAGACTTGACCTTACAGGGTGGGTGGCCACAGGAGGCAGGGGTGTGGGGCAGGTCACATGAGGTGAAGAGGTAGGGAGGTGAGAGAAGGCAGAAAGGGCCCAAGAACCAAGTGGGGTTTTACTAAGTTCTTACGAACAGGTTCCCTTCAACTCCGCAGACCCTTCAGAGAGGGCTGGGCGGGGAGGTGGAAATTCCTGTCCTTGAGACCTAGTTACCTGAGCATCATTCCCTCATGCTCCCCACCCAGGTGCATCTGTGAAGCACATGGAAACTCTAGGAGCCCAAGGACCCTTGGGCAGAGAGAGTCCTCCAGGCCATCCCTCTGCCCAGGCACTGGTGCCTCCTGGTTGGCCAGGGGTCAGGAAGATCAGGCTCCTCCAGAGTCACGCAGCCCCCTGCGTCCCTGGCAAAGAGCTTCCCTCCCAGCCTCACACCTCAGGGTGCAGCCAGGTCAGGGCCCCAGAAGGGTTCCAGTCTCCCTGGTGGAGGGTGAGCACTCCCTGGGCTACTGGTGGCCATGCCCTCTTCTCCACTCAGAGGGAGTGCGGAGTCTGGCCCAGGCCTGGCATGGAACAGCGAGCCCTTCCCCCCCCCCCCCCCTTGGCAGACGCCAGAGACTGGGCTGGGCGCTCCTATTTGCAAGTGGCAAGCTGGGCTCACCCCGCAGATCCAAAGCGAGCCCTCTGGTAGACGGGAGGCGAGGAAATGTGGCTGCCCACCTGCGTGTTCCCCTGGAATCGCTGCTGGAGAAGGAACACGGGCACAGAGTTGCTCCTCTCTGCATGCCACCCATTGCACCCCAAAGTTCAGGGAACCGATTCAGGGTTCTGCAACTTCACGTTCATTACTGGCCTCGCTCTCCCAGGTCACCAGGCTAATCCAGCTCCGAGGAGCTCCAGGTTGGAGGCTGTCCCTAGAAGCTGGGGGCTGGATGCTGCCACCGCATTAGCCATCTGGTCTCTGGAGCAAGGCCCCAAGGGGACCGCAGGTTGGGAGCTGCTGTTCGCCTGTCTGGTACCTCTGCTTGGGGTTCAGAAGGACAACGTGGCACTTTCACCAGTTTGGCTCATTGCTGCCTATCGCCCTGCTCCTTCTGAGAGCTCCCTCCCTCCATCCCTCCTGTACTTCTCTTCTGGGTGACGAGCCGGGCCTGGAAGGGTATCCTGCCAAGAGACAGCCAAAAGGCAGCGCAGGCAGCGCAGGCAGCTGTGGCGGTGGCAGCGCAGCAAAAGGACAGGCGATTAAAACAAAGCGATCCATCTTGGGAATGAGAGCAAATTGCTTTCCATTTACAGGAACTGGGGCAGGGCTCCAACAGCCTCCCTGGGCTCCTGGGGGATGGGAGCCCGGGCCATTGACCAGTAAGTAATGAGCCCCATTGAGTGCTCCCTGCTGACTCTCCAGCGAGGGGCTCTGGCGGGCAGTGTGGCGGGTGAGCCAGGGGGCAGGGGAGGCCTGAGCTGCTCGGCTCAGTCAGGACCCAGGGCAAAGTGGGGCAACTGCTCTGGCGGGTGGTGGCCCTGGAGACCCCGAGGGGTCCTGAGCACCCTTGCTATTGGCGGCTGCCAGACACAGGTTGGGGGCCTGGCTGTGCCACTAAGGATTCCGGCAACACAAGGCTATTTAAAGAGCATTCGCTGGATGTGCCAGACATTGGAGTGAGGGATGAATAAGGCATCGTTCTTGCCTCAAGGGACTTTGAGCACAGGGGCCGGCAGTCAGCAGTCAACAGAGGAGAGCAAAGGACAACAGCACCGTGGGAGAGGCACAGAGAGAGCATGTGGCGAGGCCAGTCCCACCTGGGCATGGGGGTGGCCAGGACAGGCACCCAGTAACTCTCTCTCTGGAGCACTTTTAATTGCATTTAGGGGCTGAATTATACAGGTTTCAGGTGGACACTTTGATAACACATCACCTGCATATTGTACTGTGTGTTTATCACCCAAGGCAAGTCTCCTTCCATCACCGTGGATCCCTCCTATATGTGCTCCTACCTCCCCAACCCCTGGCAATCACCATGCTGCTGTCTGTGTCTTCAAGTGACTCTTGAGCTGTGTCCTGAAGATGACTAACTATTCTCCAGGTGGGCTGGGGAGGCGGGGGGTAGGGGGTTGGGGGAGAAAGGGCGTGATATGGTGGCGTGGGGATTCATGTAGCCAGAGAGGAGAGCCTCAGGAACACAGGAAAAGGCTTGCTTGAAAGCAGAGTACTGTGGCTGAGTGGGGGAGGGAAATGCAAGCACAGATGGGGCTGGAGTGCAGGGGGCCTGGGCATGCCATGCTATGGAGCTGGATCTGACCCTAGAGGCAATGGAGCCACTGGGCTTAAAGTTGGAGGTGACGAGGTCAAGTTTGCATTTTAGGCACTTTGGGTTTTTCGATCATATCCCATCTGGTCAAGTCCGCTACATTCTTTTTAAAAAATATTTTTATTGATTTCAGAGAGGAAGGAAGAGGGAGAGGGAGATAGAAACACCAATGATGAGAGCTATTGATTGGCTGCCTCCTGCACACCCCCTACTGGGCATTGAGCCTGCAACCAGGCATGTGCCCTTGACCAGAATCAAACCCGGGACCCTTCAGTCCGCTGGTGGATGCTCTATCCACTGAGCCAAACCAGCCAGGGCAGCCTGCTATCTTCTACAAAAGAATCTGAAACGTGTGTCAAAATGTTACCGTTTATTTAAAAGGGTAGTGGGTCCATGGGTGTGTGCTATTTGTTATCTACGCTTTGCTTGATGTTTTTAATTTTCAAAACGAATTTTATTGAAGCCCTGATAGACTGTGGTGCGGTGTTGAAGAATGGAGATAAAATGTCCAGCCTGTCCTGACAAATGCCTGTGGGACATTTTAAAGTTGCAGAACTGGATGCATAGTATGATTCCGGCTTTTATAACAACAATAAATAATAAATAAAATGAATCTAGAAGAAACTCCCGAGTTATGAACAATGGTCAAGTTATGGCTGAGTGGGATCTGGATGTGGGTTGAGAAAAGGCAGACTTTTCATTTCCTACTTTATGCCTTTTAGCATGGTTAGAACCCTTACAACACACCTATATCATCTGGAAACAAAACCCTCTGTTTTTGGCGAACATTTTATTCTGATGCAGTTTCAACCCTGTAGATAAGTTGCAAGAATGGTAAAGGAACTTCCATCTTCTCCCTACCCACACTCACCACTTGGTTCACATCTGGCCCACACACGCATTTTACAAATGAGAATTCATCACCTCCACCTGCAAACCCCAGTGGCCCCTTTTCTCTCCTGCTTCTCGCCCTGCCGCCCTCTCCCTCCTTTCGGAACCCTCTGACCCGTGGCCTGTGGTCCTAAATGCCCCTGGTTCTCCTCCGACTTCCCTGGCTTTCCTTTTCCATGCTCCTTCTCAGGTCCTCCCTTCAGCACCCCTGAAACACTTCGTTTTCTCAGCGTTCAGCCTGGGCCGCTGGCTGGCTGTGCATGCATTCTTTTGGGGAGAGCTCACACGCTTTCACTTGCTAAAACGGTCATCGGTATGCTGATAAAGCCCAACGCAGGACACCAGCGATCACCTCTCCCTTTAGTTTCAGATGCTCATATTCACATGCCTGTTAGACACACATGCCTTAGGATCTAAGGCTTAGGTGGTCTAAAATCATTCCAAACGCCACTGTCTCAAGCAGGCCCATCTCCCCTCTCTCCTGCTAACTACTCTCCTCTCAGGGAATAGCACCACCATCTTATCTTTATATATATATACATAAAGAGCATAATATATCCTTATATATATATCCTTATATATATATTTATATGTATCCTTATATATTTTATATTTATCATTATATATATCCTTATATATGTATCCTTATATATATCTCCTTATATATATCTCCTTATATACATCTACATCTACTCTATAAAAGCGAAATATTAAAATTAACCGTTTCTCCGAGACAGGGTAAGCCATGCCCACCAGCCAATCAGAGGGGCTGTATGCAAATTAGCCCAGCCAACATGGAGGCCGCCACTCACGGACCTGAGTAAACAGCAGTTTCCATTGCGGCAGGAGCGAAAGTGAAGCTGCGCTCGCTCCACTTAAACTGGCTCTAGGGAAACACAGATTTGAAACATTTGAAACAATATAACAATCATAGAATCCTCCAGAGCTGAAGGAAAGAGCAGCCGGGGCCTAACCAGTAAAAGTAACAATTGTTTCATTATAGACGCTGCCAGGTGAGGCAGAGGAGGCTTCGTTAGTTAGAAGGCCGCCTTAAAGGAATAGTGTATCAATTATAGAAGATAAACCAATGCCAGGCCTTAAAAGAACAGCATCAATTATATGAGATAACTCCTGAAACCTGCGTCCAGCCAGCCTTGCTGGGACGTTGGGTCAATGGGAGCTGTAGGCAGCCTTAAAGCCCCTCACCCAGCCTGGTCAGGCACGCCAGCAGGTGGGCATCCCCCAAGGGGTCCCAGACTGCGAGAGGGCACAGGCCAGGCTGAGGGACCTCCCGAGTGCACAGAGCGGCTGCAGAGCGGGACAGCGCAGGACCCAG
>PVJC01016396.1:0-33753 GCA_004026665.1 Murina feae | reverse complement strand
TCCTTATTGAGCATATAATCTAGTGAAAAAGACAATTAAGTAAGCAAACAAAATTATGCAGATGGTTATTAGTAGTAGAGAAGAAATAAACAGGGCACGGTGTGAGAGACTAACAGAGGTCTGCTTCAATCGTAAAGGAAGACCTCTTAGGCAGTACTTGAGAAGAGACCTAAGAAAGAGTCAGCTGTAACAAAGCCAGGCAAGAGTGTTTGGGGTAGACAGAGCAGCACGTGTAAGCCTGGGGCAACAGGCAGCTTCGAATGGCAGGTTCTGAGAACAGACAACAGGCAGCTCAATAGGAGTGTGATGAGCAAAGGGGGGAAATTGCCTAAAATCAAGGTGCAGGGAGCTCAGGGGTCTCAGTCCTGTGTAGTGGGGCCTTGGGGTCTGTGGGATACAGGCTGAGTTATATCCTCTGAAAAACAGGACACTATTAGCCCAGATGTGGTGGCTCAGTGGTTGAGTGTCGACCTATGAACCAGGAGGTCATGGTTCAATTCCCGGTCAGGGCACATGATTGGGTTTGGGAACAACCCACAGTAGGGGACATGCAGGAGGCAGCCAATCAATGATGTTTCTCTCTCATCAGTGATTCTATCTCTCTATCCCTCTCCCTTCCTCTGTGAAATAATTTTTTAAAAATGGGACACTATTAAATGGTTCTAAGCAAGGAAGTGGTCTGATTTATATTAATGAAAGGTCTCTCTGGCTGCCACATGAAGAACAGATTGGAGAGCGAGAGTGGGAACAAGGGGATCAGTAGGAGGCTATGGCAGCCAAGGGCATAGGAGAAGGTGGTGGCTGGGGTGTGGAAGGTGTCAGGGCAAAGGAAAGAGGGTTGAATTGGAAATGGAGTTTGAAGGTAGAATAGACAGGGCACATCTCCTGAGTCCTCTTTCAGATTCACTGGAATTCTGTCTGTATTTTCCCCTGTGGTGCCTCGCACCCTTCACACAGGTACAAACAGTGTTTATTGCAATTAATTCCTGTCCTTCCTTCAGCACTCCTCATCATAATAAGAAAACAGAATGTGTTTTACCTGTGGCTCTTATGATGTGCTTCCCGATTGGTCATCTCACATGAGCCCCACAGAAACCTGGTGAAACAGGCATTAATACCTTTGTTTTATGGGGAACTCTAGGGCCGAGAGAGTCTGACTTGCCCATGGCCTCCCAAACAGTAAGGGGCAGCAGCAAGACTCAATCCAGATTCCCTGGGGCCATTCACTGGTTTATCCAACAAACATCTATTGAGCACCTACTGAAAACTAAAGAGTTCCAAGCACTCTTTTTCTGGGTTTGAAAACTAAAGAGTTGAATCAGTCATGGTCTTTGCTCCCAAGGAAATTAAGAGTTCAGAGGAAGAGACAGACTTGCAAGCATATAAATGTAATGCAGTATAGTAGGTTTTATGTTATGTTAAAAGTATGTTATTAATAATGTCCAAGTCATTTTTACCCTGGTGGGGAGAAAAAGGGGTGAGGTTTCTTAAAGTGAGTGACCTTTGATTCTTATGTTAAATTACATAAATAATGTTTGCATAAAGAAAAAAGGAAATTTACTTCGACCTCCCTCATGAGATAACTATTTTCCTCAGTGTGTGGGTGCAAAGACCTAAAAGATATATAGGGATTCCCTGGGCAGACAAGGTGGGGAAAGATGTTCCAAGAAAATATACCAAAACTGCATGGTGTGTGAGAAGCCATGGGGGATTCTGAAGGAGAATGGAGTGTGTGGAGTGATAGGCTGGAGCAAGGTGGGGGTCCCACGTGGGTGGGAGTCTAGGGCTACTCTCTGCCTTGATGAAGAGTTTGACCTTCGTCATGAAGGGGAGCGGGTACACTCTGGGAGTAAGCTGTAGACAGACCACTCTGGCTCCAGGAAGGGGACAAGACAGATTCAGGGAAACTGGTTAAGAAGGAATTCAGTTACCATAAGGGAGATGAGGACAATCTGACATGACAGGTGATGAGGTGGATGTGAGAAGTGCTAAGTAAGCTGAAGATTGTGTCCCAGAATTCCTTGGACTCCATCATAGCAGCAATAGGAGTCTAGATTTATTGCCAATCTATACTAATAAAAAGGTAATATGCTAATTAGACTGGGAGACCTTCAAGATTTCCTTCCAGACAAAGCCATGGTGGCGGGGCCAAGGCAGAGGCAGTTAGGGGCATCAGGCCAGGAGGGGAGGGCAGTTGGGGGCAAGCAGGTCAGCGGGGGGGAGGGGTGTTGGGGGCAAGAAGGCTGGTGGGGGAGGGGGCAGTTGGGGGTGAGAAAGTCAGCATGCAGACTGGTTAGGGATGATCAGGCAGTCAGGCAGGTGAGTGGTTAGGAGGCAGTGGACCCAGATTGTGAGAGGGATGTCCAACTGCTGGTTTAGGCCCTCCCCCCATGCATGAATTTTGTGCACGGGGCCACTAGTATTCTGATAAAAATCCTAATGGAAACCTTATCTTTATTCATCAAAAAAATTTACACAACTTAACCATAACATCATATTCCTTTGTCTTTGCCCAGAATTAAACAAAGAGAAACTATTAACACTGTTTCTCTCATACAAGTATAAGAAGTTCTTCTTGTCAGTTATATGTCTTAAACATTGGAAAATAAATTAATTATTACAAATGCAAGGTTTCTCAAAACATGAAATTCTTTAAGGAGTACTTGGGATGGTGGATGGAATTTGAAGATTTACTAATGTGGGCTGTCTTTATTCGAAGTGTTTTATTGTTAGTACTAGTGGCCCGGTGCATGAAATTCATGCACGGGCGAGGGGCAGGGTGTCCCTCAGCCCAACTTGCACCCTCTCTAATCTGGGACCCCTTGAAGGATGTCTGACTGCCGGTTTAGGTCTGATCCCTGTGGGTAGTCGGACATCCCCCTTGCAATTCAGGACCACTGACTTCTAATCACTCACCTGCCTGCCTAATGATCACCCCTAACCACTCTGCATGCTGGCCTTCTCGCCCCAACTGCCCTCTTTCCCCCCACCCCCCACCGGCCTGTTTGCCCCCACTGCTCTCCCCTCCTGGCCTGATCACCCCTAACCACCTCTGCCTCAGCCCCACCACCATGTCTGGAAGGTCTCCCAATCTAATTAGCATATTACCGTTTTATTAGTATAGATTAGTGTCATTGGTCTTTATCTAACTAGCCATCCTTATTCTTGTTCTGTTTGCACAAAGCAACATGGGTGTTAATTTTATGGCCCAAATTGGCGAGAAGATGCTGACTCCCTGAGTACTTGGTCATGTTAACTGGCATTTTGTCACAATGGGGACATCGCCCAGCCTCCCGTGCAGTAATTGACATTACTGTCCCCATCATAAAGATGTGCCAAGACTCTATTTTAACCTATGGCAGCTTCTTCTCTTATGGTTTCCTCAGTCCCCTGGAAACAATAATTCTTTCAATTGAAAATAGAAAGAATGTTCATAGGTTGGAACGTAAATTTTCTAGATGAGAATTTCCTTCTCTCTCTCTTTTTTTTCCTTCCCTTTTTCTCTTCTTATGAGAAGGCTTAGGTGGAATAGAAACAAGGATTTAAAGTTCATGCAACATGAGCCTCTCACAAACTGGCCCATCACAGGCAAGGTGTTGTCACTTTCTCCGTTGGATTGAATTTTAGCTTGTCTTTCTCTTTGCTGAGTCCTGGCTTGACTTATGAATCGTGACTCCTGTAGGAGGAAAATAGAAACTCGGAAGCTTTCAGGAATGATTTTGTTGGCTAATTCAACCCAGTATCAGCCACGTTTCTAGGTGAAAAAGCTATCTAAAAAAATTATTTTAAAGAGGTGACGTTCTAATAGAATCAGCAACAAGAATACCATAGTACGCACGTGCTTGTTTTTCATACATTTTTTTTGGTGTCTTCTGGGCAAGACTATATTTCACATGATATGATACTAGTCATCCAACTACTGACATCATAGACAGTCTGATGATAAGTTTCCCAGAATACAAATTCTTGGGAAGCTGGGTCTTCCCGTTCCTGCAGAATTGTGAAAGAATCTTTGGTTTTACACAGTGGGTTTCCCAAGTCTTTGATCTCGGGTAACATACTCTGTGTAGTAAAACTGCACTGGTCACCTTTCATTAACAGCCTCTTCAAAAGAATGAATATTCATTCACAATGGGTCTTAACACTGTAAACATTTCGTAATATTGCAGCTTCAAAGAAGAATGACTGTAAACACATTTGCATCCACTTAGCTGATGGTTATAGATCTGAGGGACTCGTAGGTGTCTATATTCCACGGGGTAAGTGGGGGTGGGGCATTTGTTTTATTGACTCTGCCTCTGAAGCATAGTTCTCATGATTCCGCTCAGAAAGTACCACTTAGCATCTCTGGACAAATAACCTTTTCTGAGATACTCTGCTTTGGTTCTTGTGTTTTAATTCTACTTCTGTCTTAAACTGTTCTGTTCATTTTACTGTTGCTTTCTCATTTTCCTTTACCAAGTGAGTGAGAAGACTTTTCTCCAACTTTCTTCTTTTCTAGTTAATGTCAGGACATGCTATTTAGACCCTCATGGTCTCATAAGGGTTACTAAAAATTGCAATTCATTTACATATATAGTATGCATTCATTTTTTGACATGTACTAATGTGTACCTTTCATTGACCCCAATAAAACAGAGACCAGATTATGTGTGTTTTATGGGCTCCCCAATTGCTGAACATGATGATATTAGCCTAGGGGAGGAGGGTCAGAAACACTTTCTTTTCCATTTCTTTCTATCAGGACTAATTGCTCAGGTCTGGGGAATGTGAGGAAAGGGCAACATCCCAGAGATGAGGTCCTGGGGGCTGAGATGAAAGAGACTGATGTATCCTGGAGTATCAATGGTGGAAACACCAAACCAAGAAGAAGAGAAGAAAACTTGAGTGGGGCAATGGGCCAGTGATGGAGGTCAAGAATTGGATTGTGTATCATGTTGGAGAGCATAATTAAAGATATAACATGGAAAATAGGATGAGAAGTGAAGAGATAGAATTGAGATTGAGGTCTGCAATAAGTGAGGTTAGATGGTTCAAGGTCAGACTGCTGGGTACCTATGGAGCATTACTGTTTGGGTGGGTCTCAATACCTCTTAAAGAGGTAATGCTGCTCCTTAAGAGAATCAAACTGGGCTGGATGGCTGCAGCCTGGCCAGTCAGTGCAAGAAGCCTGTGTCATTTGAGCACTTGGTAGTCACATGCGAAAGCTGTTCCCTCAAACACTAGGGTCATAGACACTCAGCTCTGCAGACCCTGGCATTTGCCCTGTCTGCTGCAGTTTGAAGGATATCATGGCTCCTGAGGTTCAAGGAAATAGGACCCACAGGCCTTCCAGCTCAGGAAACTCCATACTCTGTTTCCATATTATGGTCACCTTTAATGCCTGAAGTTAATATGCTCTGTGGATGGCCACCAAGCCCAAACTCCCTGTTGCAGGATCCAATGTAATAGAAGCTATTCTTGCAGGAGTCTGACCTAAGCACCATCATGCAGTACTGATTTAGTTGTCTCTTCTTCCTATTTTAAGAACCTCTCAAATGGTTATCATTTAACTGTACCCCCTTCTTACTAGTAGAGGAATGGTAGAAGCTGGGGCAGAAAACTACAGGAGGCTAAGGTTTGGCCTTGAGGCCAAACATTGGTCCTGGCCTTATGTCTACGCTTTCTGCCTAGTAGTAAATCTTCAGGTCTGCCAGAAGCTAATTCTAGTAGGTCATAAATGCAAGAAGTTCACCAAAGTGTTGGTGGATCTTGAACCTTCAACAAGGGCTGGAGAATCATGTGTTATTAACTATTGGAATGGCCAGAGGCATTTCACCAAACCTGAAAAGGATGCATAAATGATTGCTTGCTGCCAGACAGCTGAGGGCATTTCAATCTACATGTTATTGCCTCCTGCTGGCCAAACACCTGAACAGCCATAGGCCCCTCCCCCAAGCTGACCATGGATTCTTTATACTAAACCTTGGCCTTTGATATGTATATCTACCTTGCTTTAGGACAATTGGTATTAATAAAGAGCAAGGGGTCCAGAGAGACAGCAGAACTCAGTTCCTTTAGCTAAGTCTTCTCTGGCTCCCCCAAATGCCTTCCGAAATTATGTTTCGACTCTGGACTCTGGACTAATTTATGCCACAGCCCTCGTCCAGATTCCTGAATCCTTTTAGATGCCGAGAAACGCACACGGGCACAGGTCGTACAGCCAAAGGTGGGTTCTGATTCCCATCAGCTCCACTCATTCAGTTCTCTCCCACCTGCATCTAACCACACCCTGCCCTCAGTCACCTATTGATGCCAAGCATAGTGAGAGGACTATGTCCCAATTATCTGCCCATCTTAGAGATCACATGACTCTTAGGGCAACACTACATTTATAGCTTAATTTGGAAGAGTGTTCTGGTTTCTTTCACTTTGAAGTTCTCTGCTTTAATGTGGAGCTTCATTTTTATTTCATTCAGCACCTCAGTTTGTAGAAAATAGAGGTTATTTCTGTACCAGACATCACTGAGATCAGCATAACTGAGTTCATGAATTCTTCTTTTCCTTTAAGAGAAAATTAGTTTTGAATCCAAGCCCAATAGAAAGCTCAGGTCCAGGATTCTAGGACAGGAATCACCACCCAAGGGTGTCCTGTGAGCCTGTTTTTAAGGACAGCATCCTGTATATACTGATATGGGTGCCAAGATATATGCTCTGTGCCAGCAGGAATCAGTAATGGCAATGGGTAGGGGAGAAGTTTATCCTTGGGATAAATATTTGACCAGGAAGTTTGTGTTTCAAAACGATGATTTATGTTTCCAAACACAGGTTGTAAATAAAACCATTTCTCTGTGATTTAATCACTTATATTTTCTTATAGGATCTGGTGGGATCAGATTATGTACATTAGGGAGACTGCTCATTTATTTCTATTGGGTAACTCTGCTAGAGGAAAAGATGTGTTACTCCTCCAGTTCCTCTTTAGACTCAGGTGAGGATAGGAATCTCATTATTGAACAAAAAACAAGAACAAGAAACCTTTGTAGGAAACTATTAACGCCTGAGACAGGAAACCTCAGCCTGATATGGTGAAAAGAACATGGGCCAAGGAGAGAGGGAGACCTTAGCTATACACTGAGCGGCCCTCCTCCTCGGCTCTGGGACCTGGGGAAGTGACCCACTCCCATCTCCGAGCTTCTGTCTCTGGGTGACTGGAGTCCATGGCTTCCCAGGCTCCCTCCATTCTCACAGTCCGTGGCCATGAGAAATGGGTGCTGTGAGAGTGACTTCCTCAGGGGCTCTCCAGCCTGCTATGGCGGGGCATCCGTTCACATCTCTATTGGGAGACAAGCGAAGGAGTACAGCGGAAGGGGCTCAGACTTTGGAATTCAAGGGATGTGGGTTTGCCTCCTGCCCCTGCCCCTTGCTAGCTGGGTGATCTTGGGGAGGCTGCTTGATCTTTCTTTCCTGCAGTCTCCTGTCTATGCCCTGAGGATAATAATTCCAACTTCCAAGGTTATTGTGAGGATTAAAAGAGATAATGTATGTGTATCTAAGTGCTTGCTTAACCCGGTGTCTGACATAGTAGGCACCCAGTAAGTGCTAGTGAGTGCCCTGAACCTTTTACCAGTGTTGACATTATGTTAGTAAGGGCTCCAGAAACTTGAAAAATAATGTGTCGTCCGCCCTCACCATATCCTCCACAAGGGCTTCTGTCTTTTTTCCAGTACGAGTTTTTATTTTAACAAAGGCACATTTAATATTTCCTTCACTGAGTGCTGTGGGTCATGAATTTTTTTTCATCTGTTTATAAAAATCAACAGTAAATGCTGCTTTCCACGGCCCTGGGCAGCTGTAATTGCCATGTCAACCTAAAGGCCTGATTGCAGAAACAAATGCAGCTGTGTGCTCCCCCTCGGCACAGCCCTGGGTATGCTGTGTGGGTGTCCAGGCACGCAGCGCTCCCTGCACTCACATTGCTGGGGAGGAAGTTTCCAGCACCACAACCTCACAGGCAGTATTTAATCACCTCAAACTCTGGGTTTGAGGTTAGTCTGGAAATAAAAGGCCATTTGGGTTTACCACAGCGGAGAAGGAAGAGGAACAGGGTATATTTGAGGTAACCCCAGGGGAGGCAGCCAGGCCTGGGGGCTCCCGTGGGAGCTGGAAGCCAGGTGTGATTCATGCCAACGTGTTTCAGTAAAGGCAGAACAGCTAGTTGTGTGTGCGTGTGCATGTGCGTGTGTATGTGCGTGTGCATGTGCATGTGCATGCATAGTTGAATTTCACATCTTTTCTCATCTGGATATTCCTGTAGCCTCTTTAATGCCTTATCTCCAGTTTCTCCCACCTCCAGTCCAACTTCTACTCCAATCTCCACCAGATGAAATTTTTAAAAACATGGACACTCCACTTCTCAGAAAGCTGTGTGGCTTCCTTGCACCTGTGCTACAAAGTTCAGACTCCATCACCCCAGGTCCAGGGCCCTTCTCCAGGCGACTCTCAATCTAGCCTCCTTGTCTGTACTCCCTGCATGTGGCCCATGCACAGCTACAGCCCACTCTTCACAGTTCTCAAGCGCACACCAGGCCGACTCTCATTATAGGTCCTGGAGCCTGCTCATCCCTTCCTCCCCCAACCCTGAGGGGTGTCCCTTCCTTTGGAAATCCCCCTGACAGCTCCAGACCAAACATAGGCTTTGTCCATTGTTATCTCCATGTTTATTCCACTGCTGTGGCTCTTACCACCCTTTTATTATGTGTGTGTGCATGTGTGTATGTATGTATGTGTGTGTGTTACCTTGCCTACTGACCCACCACCGACAGTGCCTGTCCTATTGGTTTTACAGCCTCAGGAGTCTGGCATAGTGCTTCACATACAGGCAGACGTTGAATAATATTTGTCGATTAAATGAATTCGTGAAGACTCACTATGCATGAACAGACGTTAGTGATGGAGAAGATACAGCCACTGTTACTCTTGAAATCCAAGACTGGATATGGGCACCGTTTGTGATTTGCTCATTTTGGACTTCACTTTATACATCTTTTATTTATTCTGTAGGTACAAAAACAGTGAGGAGCAAACAGCAAATCTTTTGACACACAGATCTTTAGCTTCTCATTTTCTCTGTCAGTCCACTCCTGTGGTCTCATGGTGTCTGAAAACCTAGATTTTAGACCTCACTCTGCCATTTGCCAGCGGCTGTGTAACTACAAGAAAAGCACTTTTTTTAAAAAAAGGAAATGAACCTTTTAAGGGGCAACCTTCACATACCTTGCTTATTTAATCCCCACAACACCCATGGAAGCAGTCATTTATCGATTCTTTTTTTCTTTTAGGATGAAGAATCTGAGAAGTTAAGTAACTTGCCTGAGATCACATACACAGCAAACAGAAAAGCCAGGGTCCCCGTGTAGCTCTGATTCTCAGACCTGACTGCTTTATTCTCTCTGAATCTCACTTTCCCTATCTGCAGTCCCTCAGGACTGTTGGGGGGTCAGAGAGCCATGGTGGCTGGGCAGGTTGCCACGTGCCTCTGGTGTGGGGAGTGTCATCACTCTGGCCTTACACCTGAATGATGCCCACCCTCCTGAACCAGTGCTGGCTGCAGTGGTCAGGCCGTGCTCAGCCAAAACTCTTCATCCCAGGCCATGACCTTGATCCTTCTCTTGATGAGGGTTTACTTTATGCCATGTAGCATCCTAAAACCACTTCACAGTCATTATCTCAGTTTATGCTTCATAAAAACCCTAAGAGGCATATACTATACCATAATTAGTTCCATTTTATAGATGAGAAACACTGAGGCACTGAGAATTAAATAGACATTCTAAAAGACTTACAGAAAATTAAACCCAGTCTCAGGGTAGATCTCTCCCACCAACACTCTTAACCCCTACATGACCTGCCTCCGGTTCCTTCAACCTCCTCAGCAGCTTCAGGCTTCTGGCAAGGCCCAGGTTTCCTCACTCTGATCATGATGGGCTGGTAAGTGGCCTTGGCCATCTCTGCCTGACACTATGGGAACTTGAGCCCTGAGTCCTTCTGGTACTTGGGGACCAGGTTCAAAAGCAGCCCCAGAAGAACCAGAGGAGACAATCAAGTCAAAAGGCGAGGGTTCCACTCCTGACTCTGCCGTTTCACTAGCTTATGTTGGTCCCCCAACCTCTGTGAGTCTGTTTCCTTGTCTGTAAAATGGGGGTGACATCACTGGGAAATGACACAAGTTCTCTAGTCTGTGAAGTCCTTGTGTTAGCTCAGGCTGCCACAACAAAACACCATAGACGGGGGGGACCTTAACCAACAGACATTGATTTTCACAGTTCTGGAGGCTGGAAGTCCAGGGTGCCAGCATGGCTGGGTCCTAGGCAGAACCCTCTTCCTAGCTTGCCGGTGGCCTCCTCCTATGTGCTCACATGGCCTTTCCGGGGGGTATGTGCCTGCAGAGAAAAAATGCTCTATGTTCTCTTCCTCATCCTACAAGGACACTATGGGAATCCTTCCCTCTTGCCCTCATTTAACCTAATAATCTCCCAAAGGCCCACTTCCAAATACCATCATGTTGGGGTTAGAGCTTCAACATGAATTTGGGGAGTGGGACACACGCATAACAGCCCTTTACTTGCACTTTTCAACATCATGATGTTAATGAGGAGGAGGAAGGGGATTATCGGACCAGTCACCTCCCGGTTTGGGGGACATATTAAGGTCACCTGCAAAGCTCTCATGCCTCAAGTTCATGAGCAGTTCCTAATTTTTTAGTAGTGCCTGGTGACATCCAGGATGGAGCAAAGATACAATTCGCCCCTCAAGAATTGCCTTGGAGAATTCTGTCTGAATAAACATTTATTGTTCCTTATCACCAATCAGCCTTTCAGTTTGTCCTAAGAGAGCAAGCCAAGGATAGTGTCCAAAGGGACCTGCCAAAAGGTTTCCCAGAGAGACAACAATAGACAAACTGGCTGCTATCTGTGCCCCTCATTTTGTTTTTCAGAATAGAAAACAAAAGACAAACACAAAACCTAGAACCATTTTCCAGCCCATGAATGTGATCCTCTCTAACCTGAGTCTTCTTGCACGGTAGACAATGCCCCGTCTCAGGTAGGAGACTAAAATGCTAGTGATCACCCTTTCTTGTTTGGATAATTTACTTTCAAAGACACAATCATTTGTTTCAAACCAAAAGCCACAGATTTGCTGAGAGCCGTGCCAGCACTGGATCTGATTGTGAGCTAAGAAACCTGGGGAGTCTAACCTTTAAGGGTCCTGCAGTTGATGAGCTGACAGGATGCAGGTGTGAGATGCATAGCTGTTCAGGCTGCTGGGGGGTGGGGTTAAGAGTCAGTAGGAGCTAGCCCGGCAGGGGTGACAGTGACTCACACGTGGCTCACATGTAGAGGCATGTGCCCCGGGCTCTGGCTCCCATGCTCCCTGGTTCATTTGGGGGGATTGAAATCAGAGCCCTCACTTCTGACTGACTAGGTAGAAATTTCCGGAACACACCTCTCAGGTCTTTCACCTCCTTCTCACTTCTCTTCCTCCACCTCTTCCTTCCTCCTTTCCTTCCTCGTGCCCAAGATGGCTATGTATTGGGATGGAAGGAGAGGGGTGTGTGTTTTGGGTGGGATTGGGGGACTGAGTTAATGAAATGGTTCAGGGTCAATGGAGAATAAGTAAGAGAAGGAAATTCTAGCTCCTTTTCATTCCTCCACCTTGGACCTTCAAGGCAGCAAGCCCATGGCCCCGCTGCCATCTCAGCTCTGCTGCTGAAGGTGTGCCCATCACAACTCTGGGAGTTCCAGGTTCTCCATCTAGATGGTGGTATGTCACCTCCCAGCATCCCCAGGACAACCCAGTGAGAAGACAGATGAATATGGCTTGAAAAACCATGAATGCTGTTTATGTTAGCACATTATTTATAACATCCACTACCAGTCAGATTACTTTCTGCATGCTGAGTACTGATCTCAGCATTTTGCATATATTAATTCTTTTTATGTCTCATAATAACTTTTGGAGGTATTACTCCCATTTCACAGAATTTGAAACTGAGGTACAGAGTTAAGAAACTGGCTTAAGATCATGCAGCTCGTGGGTGGTGGAGCTCCAGAGTCTCTGCTCTTAACCTCTCTTCTGTAAACACCAGCCATAGTCTTACCTGCAGAAGAAGGCATGGTCACAGTCCTGGGAGAGAAGACAGTGCCTCACCCTTGTCCCCTCTATTCCTTCGCCTCCCTTTGTCCAGTGGCCTCAGTCTTCTCTCCCAGGAGCCACCCAGCCTCCCTGCCACCCCCTTTTATCTGCCGCATTGTCAAGATCTGCTCCATCTCTAGTATTCTAAACGATCTCAGGTGAAATTTAGCCCCCACCTGCCTCTTTTTCCGCCAGACACTCATGATAGGCATCTCTGAGTTGTTGATTTCTTCTGTCCCTTGACCTTCCCCACCCATGTCTCTTGTCTCAGAGTCATATTAACTGTTCCCCCTAACTTTTGGCTTCCTGGTGCCACCTTCCCAGTCTAGGTCTCATTGCATATTGCCTGTCTGTCCCAGCACCCTCCTGACTGCTTTCTGCTCTTCCCCCAATTCAGTCAGCCACACACCCTGCCCCAAGACAGCATGCGTGGCCAACTGCTACCCACTGCCTGACAAATAAGATCCAACCTCCTTAGCCTGTCATTTAAGGTCTCCTGTGATCAGACCCTTTCAGTCTGGCTTCCCCATTACTTCCTTCACACATGCTATGACCCAGGAAAACACAACCCCTCACTTTTCCTGAAAGTGCCTTTGTTCAAGCCATTCCACCTCCAGAAAGGACCTCCTCCGGCCACCTCCCGTCTTCATTTGTGCCTAGGAAACCCCAAGGCCCACGGCAGAAACTTCTTATAAAATCATCCATGATGCATCTGATGGACATACTCTCTGCCTCCTGTGGGCACCTCTAGCACTGTTTTCTGTTGACTTTTGGCCTGGGGAAGAGCATGCATGTGGGCTTCAGATCAATATGGATTTGTATTCCGGTTGTCTATGTGGTTACCTTCCTCACCCTCACTTCCACCGCTTCCATGGAAGTGAAGTCTCAACGCCCTGCCTGGTCCCCTTTTATTTCTCATATCACATTTCTCCTCCATGCCCTTGTTTTCTAGTTATTTAATGTAAACAGTGGAACATGGCATTTAGCAACAAGGGCTCTAGAGCCAGCATTATGTGGGCTCAAATCCTGGCTTTGCTTCCCCTAACTCTGTGACTTTGAGCTGATTGTCTACGCATGCTGTGCTTGATTTCCTGATCCAGCAGATGGAGTGAACAGTGTCCCTCCTGTGGTTGTTATGAGGATGAAGTGATTTCATGTCATGAAACTCTCAGAATAGTGCCTGGCACAGGGTAGGTGACCAAATTTCAATCTGTCCTTGGTCATGTCTCTTCTGTGTGTCAACTAAGCCACCTTATACTTTGTAGAGAGGATGTTCTGTGGCCAAAAAAAAATAAGTATCCAAACCCTCAGGCAGGCCACACAAGGCTCGATGGTGATTCAGTGCTCATTACTGGAATGCATACCAGAGGCCCACGACATTCTTCTGTGGGAGCCCGCGCCGTCCTGACTCTGCGTCCCTGGGCACTGGGACTTGTGTGGTGCTCGGGTGGAGAGTGACTAAGTGCTGCCGTTCGGCTGTGGTGACTGATACATGAATGAGAGGGTTGAGGGATGGGGACCCTGAAAGCCCAGGGCTCCTGTTTCATTTCCCATCAGTACATTCTTATTCCAGGGCCTGGGACTTTCAATGCGAAGCGATGCCCAAGAGGGTTCATGTGACCGCACAGCACCTTGGGTTACCCTGAAGGCGCGTTCCTGCCTTTGCCATCATTCACATCTCCAGTGACGCCCATTTCTGCCTTGATCCCCTCACTGCCACCTTCACAGTTGTCACATGTATCAGTGCATGTGGTGCTGCCAAGAGCATTGAGGTTGGGGCCCAGGGAAGCTCTCCATTTTGCAGACACAGAGAATACTGTCCCAGGGGAAGCAAGATAGTTAGCAGTACAGTCAGGACTGGAATCCTAAGGACTAATTTCCAAGTCTTTGTTCTTTTCAGGAAACTTCATCAACGTGAATGGATAGAACTGCTTGCTGTGGTATGAGGAATAGGCAGATGCAGGTACAGGCAAGTGAGTCTCGGGTACACAGCTTAGCAGAGCCCACTCCACCGGGTTGTCTGGCTTTGCTTCTTAACTCCTTCACTTACTCTTTCACCAGAAAGCTGGGGCCAGGAAACAACCCCCCTGCGAAGGCACAATGCTCGGGCCCAGCACTCCTGCCCCGTGTGTCTCTGGAACACATCTTCTGGTGATACCACCATGACCTTGGCATCAGGCAGGCACTGTGGGGTCCTGGTCAAGGTGCTCAGAGCCCCTGTTTCTTCTGAAATCTTCCACATTAAAGATTAAGTGAAATCATGGACAGCCAGCCCTCAGAACAGTGTCTGCATAGAGCAGGCATCTAACATGCAGCCCCTATTATTTTTCACTACCAGTTATTTTTAAGTCTTTCTCTCAGATTGTCTTCATTTTGCCAGTGGTCCTGGATTAAACAGAATCGCCCAAGGAGCTTTGTAGACATCACAGCCTCTTGTCTGTTTCACGGAAACCCAGTAGATCTGGGATGGGGATGGGCACTTTTTTAAAAATGCACCAATGAGTGGCTGAGATGTATTTGAATTTGGGAGCACAGAGCCCCCTCACGCCCACAGTATCCCTGTCATGAGTGTTGCCCTGGTTCTTTCACATGTTTTCATTCCCTGCAAATTAAAGGCAGTTTTGTAGGTGGACTGGCCTCAGCTTTGGAAAATTAACTGAAGTCTCTAATTTTTCTGTGCCTCTTAATGACCTACTTCCCACCAAATATTGATGAGCAGAGAAGGGGACTCTGTCCTCACAGGAGGTGGGAGAGCACAGCAACTGGAAACACTGGATTCTGGCCCAGCCAGTGTGGCTCAGGGGTTGAGTGTTAACCCATGAACCAAGAGGTCACTGGTTCAATTCGTGGTCAGGGCACATGCCCAGGTTGTGGCCTTGATCCCCAGTAGGGGGTGTGCAGGAGGCAGCCCATCGATGCTGTTTCTCTCTTATCGATGTTTCCATCTCTCTATACCTCTCCCTTCCTCTCTCTCTAAAAATCAACTGGGGGCAAAAATATTTGCCTGGCTGGCATGGCTCTGTGGTTGAGCATCAATCTACGAACCAGGAGGTCACTGTCTGATTCCCAGTCAAGGCACATGCCCAGGTTTCGGTCTCAATCCCTAGTATGGTGGTGTGCAGGAGGCAGCCAGTCAATGACACTCTTTCATCATTGATGTTTCTATCTCTCTCTGCATCTCCCTTTCTCTCTGAAATCAATAAAAAAAAATGTATTTAAAAAAGAAAAGAAAAAGAAAACACTGAATGGGAAATCTCTGTGTTCAAATCCAAGTTCTCTCATTCACTGGCTGGGTGACCATGGACAAGTTGCTTGATCTCCCCAAGCCATGCCCCGGGACCACTATTTCCAACCCCTTGTGGAGCATTTTGTTCTACTCTGCACTTGCAATTCAGTACGTAACATCCTTCCTCCCCTCTCTCCGCTTCTCAAACCAGCTGTTTTCTGGCCTCCTGTTTCCCAGGGCCTCAGAGACCTGGGCTCATTGGTGACTTGGTCTGTCCTCCTTAGCATCTTCCCTATTCGTGTCCTTCCTGCCATCCCTGCGGTCTCGGTTGGAACAGAGGCACCCACAGCACCTTCCAACGTGTAGCCTTTCGCTCTGCCCTTTCCAGGTTCCTGGGGGAAGAAATCAGTCTCTCTCCAGGGCTCCTGGTTAACTGTCACTCCCTGTCAAAGGTCCCCTGCCTCCCCAGGGCCTGCAAACTTGTGCAGCCGTGCACAGCTGCCAACCTCGGCCTGAAAAGTACTGACTCAGGTCTCTTACAGATGAGTCACACTTATTAACATGATTATTCAAGAAATAACAACAGTTCCTGAGGAGAAATGCTGGAGGCTGGTATTCTGAGAAGAGGCCAAGAAGCGTGTTTTCTCCAGGCCATGGGCCCGATTTGATCCAATCTGCTTCATCCTGTTGATTTGTCTTGGCATCTGGACTTGCTGGAGGTAACCACTGCCAGAGATGTGCTTTGCACCTAGAATTGTAATGTTGCTTTGGGCTTGAAAGTTTGTGTTGAAAGCACCCAGTTGCCATTGAAACTCTTGTCTGTTTCACAGAATCCCAGGGGCAGTGTGATCCATAACATGATGAGGGTCACAGGAGAGTCACTGGGGACAAAATCCATTCAGGTACCCAGCTCAGGCATCTGGAGTGGGAGGCCTGAGCCTGCAGAGTCAGGATGCATTTGCAAATCCCTTTAAGCAAGTGTTCTCAGTCAGGGGCTCATGATTAGAAATCCATACCTGTGCTGCTTGCTCATTTCTTTTATTAATAACAGAGGTGAGTGCAGGTGGTTCAAGCTTCCGTTCATGTGCTACTAACATGACCTTGAACTCTCTTGTCAAAAGAGCTCTTTTGGGAAACACTAAACAGAAAATAGATAAAAGCAATGAAAGTTTCATCAGGGGATTTATGCCAGTAAGTCATTGTTTGCAAAACCTTTGAAGTTCCCCAGTTCTGGAGCGCTGAGACAAGTGCCCGTGTGGGCGGGCACAATTCAGACGCAGCTCCCTCTTCTGTGTGCTGCTTACAGCCTCATTGTCCTGGTGTGGGGTTAGTGAATTAAACCTTGACAATTCAAATTTAGATTGTTATTCACCTTCAACTTCAATCACAATCTGACTACCATCAAAGCTGGCGAGGGAGGCCCCTGACAGCAGCAGGTGGCTGGGACGCCCAGCCAGCAGGGTAATTTCTGTGAGCTTCCTTTCTAGGTAAGAATAATTGCTTCTCTCAAAACCTCAGACGCCCATGGCCTATGTGGGTCAGGCCATGTTTGACTTCTGGAAGCAACACTGGCAACGCAGGGCTGAGCAGACACCAGGTCACTATGCACTGACTTTAGGGTTGGAAGGCAATGTACACTGACCAATATTTCTTCTGTCTGAGAGGAATCCTAAAGCTTAACGTGGTTTAATTATGTACAGTGCTTAAGGCTCCAAGAGAGATGAAGAAATTGTAACTAGAATACCAGTTCCATAGATCACAAGGAAGCTGGTGATCTTTATCCATTGGGAGGGAAGAGTCTTATTAAAGCTTGATTAGAGATAAGACCCCAGTGGAGGGGTCGGAACACTGTGACCAACCTTCTTCCTTTGGCTTAAGAGAATATCCCTCAGTTTTTTTTTAATTGTTGTGAAGTTAAGGTCTTCTTTAAGAAAACAAATAGATAAGTACAAGCCCTGCATCTTTCTCTTGAAGAGCATTTGGAAGCCCCATAGACGAAGCCATACCCTCTGGGAATAGCCCAGCTGCTCTCAATGTTATGACAAAGGAATACAAGTCCAGGGACATGAACTCGTGATGCTAGACGTTCTCATGACCCCCGTGAGAAAGATAGTAGGGCTCCAGTTTCCAGGCGCGGGTTTCCTTTCTCTCAAAGACAAATCATCAGACCGTTCCCATTGAATTCTCTGTATCACCAGTTAGCTTTCCCAGGAGCAAGGGGCATGCATGTGGCTCACAGGTTTCTCTCTAACAGGCTGTTCAATTGGGTGTGTTAATGCAGGGCCTCAAGGAAAAAAAGTGGACTGGCTTTGTGCTTGGGGCTAATCAGATGACAATCACAGTCCCCTTCTTTGTTTGATTTTTCTATCCCTTCTTTTCCAGTGGGAAATACCAGATCCAGAGGCTTCTCTCCATGTGACGTTTCTTCTACATTGTCATAGACCTTACTTTGAGAATATGAAACTAGGGCCACATCATTTAATCAAGGCCCACACAGTGGAGGAGTCGGAACACTTTCTGCATGCATTCAGTCTGTTTTCCCATCACCTGTCCTAATTACCTAACCCATGACCTAAAAAGGACCTGGGATCCTAGGCAGGCAACAAGAGCAAAATTACGATGAAGAGTTTCCAGATAGGACTGGTCTCTGGGTCAAGGACTAGGTCCTATTGTCAAATAGTCTACAAGGTCAGGGACAGGCCCATTACGGGACACTGGTTCTCAATCCAGACTACACTTTATAATTATTTGATGAATTCTTAAAAACACTAATGACAGGTTCTACCTCCAAATATTCTGATAAGCTATGTCTGGGGTAGGACCTGGGCCTCAGAATTTTTAAAAGCTCCCCAGGTGATTCAAAGGCGCAGCCAAAATTAAGACCCACAGACAAAAATTGCATTTTGGAATGTGTGGCTGGAGCTGCTTAAATATCTGCTGTGCCCAGGCCAGGATCCAGAGGGGTTCCAGTGGTGGGAGGGCTGGTGATGGGGGTGGGCAACAGAGCTCAGCCAAGACCAGGAACCAGTCTCTCCCCATGGTCATCATTATAGGAGCCAAAGGGCAACTCCAGGTCCTGGCTTGTAATTATTTTGTGGACTTCAATCTGAACTCACCAAATGGATTATAAATTCCCTGGGAATTTGAGACACCAGTGCCCAAAAGACTTCCTAACGCAATGCTGGTTTCTATAGGGTAGGCCCTACAGTTCTTCTTGTCCATCCCAGGCTGCAGAGCACAGGGCCTCACATATGGTGACTGCACACAGAGAGGATGGTCAGAACGATCTGGGGACTTCAGCCAGGGGCATGGTCATCCCTGGAAATGGTAACATTCTCATGTTAATTCACCCCAGAGGCCATTCTGCTTTGGTGTCAGAAATTGGGAATGTGCTTAGGCATGATGTAACTGAAGCCGCCCTTTCCTGCGAGTCCAGAGGCCTCCTGCCAGGAGGGTGGCTTCCTGCGCTCTTCCTCAGCAGGTACACAGGCTCCTGCTGCACAGTAAGGGCAGGGCTGGCAAGAGTGGTGTCGGCAAAAGGGCCCTAAGGAGATTCGCTGGGTCTCGGGGGCTGTAATTTTGAGGTTGACACTAAATCCTTCAGAGCGAAGAGAGGGGGGCGGACTTCACAAGTCAGCAGAAAAGCTTCCAAGGACGTGCTTGCCAAATGGCTGATTTGCCAAATGTCCATGGTTCTCAGAATCTTGGTAATTTCACTCCGTGTCTGATTGAAAAATCACACTTGTGGTCTTGGGCCAGGCAAGAATAAAAAATAATGCCCTTAATATTTGTTTGCATATGGGCCAAGAAACGTTCAGCGTGAAAAAGCCATCCTCCCAGAATTGAAAAGCGCAAAGGGCAAGCAGATCTGGTCATAGTTTTGTCAGAAATCCAGCAAGTCCTTGTAGCTGTGACGCAGAAAGGGAATATGAGTTGGAAATCGACATTTATGGTACATCCACTTATACAGGTTGTTTTGTAAAGGATAGATCATTTCATATTCACCACACTCTTACCCGTGAAGATAGTTTCAGAATAAAAACATGAGCCTATAACCCACCTGCTTAAACCTTCAGTGGCTTACTTTCCAGAGCTCTTAGAATAGAAGCCCTGATCCTTGATGTGGTTCACCAGGTCTTGCCTGTGTGGGCTGCAGCCTACCCTGGCCTTTATGCTCCAAGCACAGTAAGGCACTCACAATGCACTGCCTTCTCCAGAGCACCCTTTTCCCACCCACCCTCTCCCCAGCCTGCTCTTCCTTCTCTTCCTTCAGATCCCAAAGAGTAGCAGTCAGTGTCCAGACAGGAAACTGAAACTACATCCATTTGAACTGAGGGGATATAATATAACACATTATTAAATAAGTGCAAAGTGATTAACTAGGTAACAAAAGGAGTGAAAAGAAAACTCTAAGCTCGAGTCTGAAACTATGGTCCATGGGCCAAATTTAGCTCATGGCCTGCTTTCGTATAAAACAGATGAGCTAAGAATGGTTTTTACATTTGTTAAGGGTTGTGAGGGGGCAGGGGACAAAAAACAAATAAACAAAAAGATCGCATGCGGCCCACAAAGTTTGAAATATTTGCTATCTGGCCCTTTGCAAAAAAAGTTTGATATCTATGCTAAGGCCTCACAGCAGTATTAAATGTAGGATGCAGCTATGTCTCTGTGGAAACAGAAGTTGGAATTGTCAAAACTTAGACACTTAAGGAAGAGGCCCAAGGGCCTGAGACCCAAACCCCAAGGTGGGGGTGATGAACCTGGTTCCACAGCAGTAGAAAACCTGCACCCTCGTACCCTCTTGATAGAGCCCAACATAAAGGCAGTTTACAAAGCAAACATGTGCTTTGCCCCCAAATCATAACACGGACTATAGAGGAGCAGGTTTGGAGCAAAGAGATAATGACACAGGAAGCTCTCCCTGACCTTCGGGATGTGCTCGGTGCCCTCTGTCATATCTTGATTGTATCTTTTCTCCGTAGCACTTACTACAGTTAGTGATCATAATAGCAATCACTAATATAGCACTTACTATGTGCCAACACAGTTCTAAGTACTTGTCAAGATTTAATCCTCACAAGAGTCCCTGTGGAAAGACAGACACTCATATTATTCCCATTTTACAGATAACGCAACTGAGGCACAGAGAAGCAAAATAACTTACTCGAGGTTATATTCAACTAGCAAGTAGGAAAACCAGACTTTGAATTCATTTTGTTGCAGGGACTATGTTCTTTACCCTGTGCCGCCCCTCAGTTTTAGTGTAATGTTTGTGAATCTTGACTCAATGTGTGTCTCCCTCATTACACTGGCTTTATGGGGGCTGGCACTGGGCTTCTTTCTGCTGACCACTGGACCCCCGTGCCTGCCAGAAGGTCTGGTACACAGAATGGATGAATAAATGGACGAGGAATCAGAGGCACAATAAGTCAAGCCAACAGTTGTCAGAGCTGGAATTCAAACCCAGGTCTGAATCCCGGCCCATATTCTTCCCATCATGAGCTGGCAGACAAATGCTTGCCAGCTAGTGATACATGAGGCTCTGCTGATGGCCCGGCGGCACTGTAAATTCATCCCCGCTCTCTGTGTTTTGAACAAATGATAGTGTTCCTTGTGGTCTCAGACTTATCCAGGCTGTGTGACCAGCTGTAATTCCCCATTCCCTGATCATGCAGCGTGAGAGAAATCACTGTACTCCGTAAGTCCAGTCCCCCAGACCAGGGAGCTGGGGTTTCCAGCAGAGCTCTCTCACATGTACTGTGTTAACTAACCGTACTTATGTCTGGTGAGGAGTTTGGCAATGGGGGAGGAATTCTTGTACTTTTTATTCCATATACTATGCAAGTATTTGGATTTCTTTTACAATGAGCATACTAAAGAAAATATTTTTTTTAATACCGAACAAATAGTGTTTCTTCTGGAAAATTTGAGCAAATCGAATGGTGCTCATAACGTCAGGACATTTTGCCCCTTAGCACATCATCTTCTAACTCTTGTCTGCCTCTCTGGTCTTCCCTCTTCTCTACCCCACATGGTTCAAATACCCGCTGGGCTCTATGTGCTGCATTTTCTCTTCTCTCTGTGCCTTTTGTGTTCACTGTTTAGTAAAACCAGCATCCCCATCACGTGTGTGAGCACTCCATGATCTGACCCCAACGCTGCCCATTTGCCCTTCTGTTCCTCTGTCTCATGCCAGGTAGACGCTCAGAGGAATCGCAAAGAACTAACAGAGGCAAAAGAGTGGTAGGTTTTACAAACATGTATTCATTCAATTAACCTTTTAACCAACCACTAAAATGTAATCAGCTGAGTTTTCCACATGGGCTATTTAAAGCCAATGAAATCAAGCATAGTCAGTTTTCTGTGATCGCTACTATAGATACTCTTGTGATATAGTGGCTCCACAAACTCTGTTTTAGGTGTAACCTAGGGCATCAGGAGGAGGGAAATAGGGGGATGGCCTCAAAGCTCTCTTCATATGGTTAGCATATTGTATTTAATTGATTCTATGTTTATTGGGTTGGAAGGGTCAATCAGAGAATCCACAAACTTCACAGCCACTGATAATGAAAGTAGATGCTAGAGCTCTCCTAACCTACAAGATTAAGGAAAATAGAGAATGGAAGATTATTGTGGGGATGGGAAGTGGGGAGCAGTGTCAGACCCAGTCAGTGGAATTCAGGCTGGCTTTGGGGCACATTGGAACCAGGTGCTGAGAAGGCCTCTGAATACTCTAGCTTCTCTGTCCTCTTACTTACTGCAAATAAGCCAACTTCTTCTACTTCTCAAATTTCTCGTGTGGGAATCATGGCTGCCTCATGACTCCCAAGCTGTTATTAAACTTTCAGCCTTGAAGAGAAACAAATTCAGCCACCTCTTGGTCTCAGTGCTAAATTATGAGAGAAAGAATGGCTTGGTCCAGCTTGAGTCAGATGATTACTCCTGGTCCAGTCAGTGGTTGGTGGAAAGGGGTCACATTGTCACAGGGTCCATCACTACTGCTAGAGGGTGAGCAGCATGTGAGGGGGGAGGGGGTGAATTTGAGCTGGCAGACATTCCAAAGGTGTCTACCATAAGAAGAAAAAGGGCACTTATAACCCGCAGAGGGGACACATATGTCCACGACACATTTGAACACACAGTGGATGCTTGATAACTGCTTGCTGTTGAAAGGCCCTCCGAGGCAGCTGGGAAATGATCTACTGATTGAGTTGTGGATTAAGCTGTTATTTCTATGACGGTGCTTTGGTTATTTGACTCTGGACTCTCTGGTAGCCTCAAAGTATGAAACCAAAAATAATAATAGCAAAGACTTACATAGCACCATAATATACCAGAGCCTGGTAAAATTACTTTCCATTAATTTATTTAAATGAATCCTCACAACAATGCCATGAGTTAGAGACTATTATGATTTTCATTTTACAGATTTGTCACAGAGAGGTGCCGTCACTTACCTCAGGTCACATTGTCAATGAGAGGTGGAGCCAGAACTTGAATACAAACAGTCTAGCTTCAGAGTCTCTGCTCTCAGAGGGAGTGGATGGGAGTAGCTGAAAGGCTCCAAAGACAAAGCCAGGATGATATTCTGTGATGGATCAAAAGGAAGGCCTCTCTCTCGGTTGACGATGGCAGCTGGAGCCAGGAACAAGAGAAGCTGCACCAAGAAATGAGATGAGAGATAAGAAAACATTAAAAATATGGACAGAAGGAGTAAGAGACTAGACAGAAGGGGTGGTGTGAGGACGGTGTGAAGTAGGAAAACCATAGAACAGAACTGGCAGAAAGAAAAGAAATACTATCTCAGTGTTTACCAAATTGTGGTCCATAGACCTCCTTAGCTCTTAAGAAAAAGGCAGTTGTCCCAGCCCCACTCTGGACTGAATCAGAAATCTCACATCTACCAGAAATCCACATGTTTTAACAAACACGGTGAGGCATCCTCTCTTAGTGAGCAGCAAACAGCCTTGTGCAACCCCACAACCCTGTAGGCATCACAGGATAGGCGGGGTCTTCCTTTAATCTATGTGCAATGGCAGAGAAGTGGGCAGTACAATGTGTAATGCCTCCCATTGACAGGAGGGTCTAAAATGAGAACCCAAAATACTGCGTTTGCATTCTAGCTCTGTCACAAAACAGTGTGATCATTGGCAGACAATGTCTTTGCAGTCTCAGATTTCTCCTCTATCAAGGGGGTAGGTCAAACTGGATCAGTGAAAGCTATCTGAAACAAGTTCTTCCACCCGCGTCCTCCACATGTCCTGTGGCTTCCACATCCTCCTCCCCCCCCCCCCCCCCCCCCCCCCCCCCCCCCCCATGGCAGACATTATTGCTCAATCATGACACTCCTAGCTGCGCTGGGATGTGGCTCACCAATGTTTCACACAGCGCCCCAGGCACCCATTAACAATAGCCTCAAGTGGGCTTCCAGTTGAAATTTACTTCCCTCTTGACCGGATGATCGACAAAGCTCCCGTAAACTCTGAAAATTCACAGCTCTCTAAAGGATAAAAGTAATTTTATTTTTCGCTCTAGTGAGTTCATTTTCATTTATATAAAAATTCATTCAACAAATATTCTGATATTTAATAGTTCAATATCCTGACTTCTTTGTCTCATGCAGAACTTTCCTCTTCCAATTACTCCAATCTAGATTATAATGATGATTTGAATGTTGCTGTCCTGAAAACCCTTTAAATCTCCATTATTAAATTATGCTAAGAGGTTAGACTTACTTGACCTTAAACTTACATTTTAGGTCAGCTTGAATTTGATGATAGCTCTATTAACAAATACAAGCTTAAGGTTTAGAAATTTCCCATTTTAAAACAAAAAGCAGGGGTGGGAGGATGAATTGTGAAGAAAGCCCTGAATTTAAAATACTTTAGGGGAAATAATAAATAAAAACTTTCCAATGTGATGAAATCAGCCCCAGACTGTTGATTATTCAAAAGAAATTCTCATGCTAATTGTAAATAATTCTAAGTTGTATGTTTCAGTTTAAGAATTCTGAGAATCATGCTTACAGATTAGTTAAGACTAGGGGCGGGGGGAGCTTTTTAAAATATGATGCAGTTGACCCTTATTGGTTCTCAAGTCCCGTGAATTCTGTGCCAATGAAAACATTGTTTTTCTTTCCATTGGCACTGGGTAGAAATTCTTGAAAAT
Organism: Murina feae; assembly: GCA_004026665.1. Taxonomy (NCBI): domain Eukaryota; kingdom Metazoa; phylum Chordata; class Mammalia; order Chiroptera; family Vespertilionidae; genus Murina; species Murina feae. The sequence continues at coordinate 9,185 of PVJC01016396.1, read as the reverse complement.
GATGATTTTGCTTCATTTATTAACCTCAAAGAACATTGTGTCAGAATGGGAAATGAATATTTCAAGTAGGTTAACAATCTTCCCAAAGCAATTATGGGGAAATCTGGAGTTGGTCCGAATAGATGGTTTTGATACTGATCTGGACTCAAAACAGAAACATTTTGGTTCTGGATGCTCTGTTGTGAGGCCTGGAAAACTTCCCTTGACATTAACTGTGCCCTGGACCCAAAGTCAGACCTAACTTCTGAGGAGGCCTAGTCAGGAGCTGGACTATGTTGCATTATTTAAAAAACAAAACAAAAACAAACCAACATTGTTTTTTTCATTTACCTTTTAAAATGTGTTTTTATTTATTTTAGAGAGAGAGAGAGGAAGAAATAGGGATATAGAGTTAGAAACCTCCATGAGAGAGAAGCATCAGTTGGCTGCCCCCTGCATGTCCTCTACTGGGGATCGAGCTTACAACCTGGGCATGTGCCCCAACTGGAAATTGAACCTGTAACCTCTTTGTTCATGGGTCCATGCTTATCCACTGCGTGACATCGGCCAACCCCTGTGTTGCATTATTTAAGCAATTACAAGGCCTGATAAATCTCTTACTTTGGTGGGAAAGTGTACTGGACTAGTGGTCCTCAGTCAGATGTAGCCCATTATGTAAAGCCTCAGGAAATTGGACTGAGGCTTTAAAGGGTAGAACTAGCAAAATGTCTAAATTATAAAATATTTGACCAGAAAAAGATGTAGATACACAAGTAGCTGAAACTAACTCCTCAAAGTGTATTCCCAGATGGAGGTGCCATAAGGTGACTCCTTTCTAAGCAGCAGAATCAGGATGCAAATGAATGGTGTGATCAGCTTCCTTAAGTGGTTGTTCCCTTGCATGTGACCAACTCCTGTGACTACATGGCATTGTGCAAAGTCCCTTACAGAAAGCCTGATGTATTAGCAAAGACAAGACATATATTCTAACATATTAGAAAAGATCCTAAAAGGGGGTAATATGACAATAGTTAACAGTGGTCACTGATGCCTTAAATTTATGCCTAAACTCTCTAATCTTGAGTTGGTTCATCTGTAAAATGGAGCCATGGCTGCTGCCCCATTCACCTCATAAAGAAAACCCATTGGCCTACAAGGCCCTACCTGCTTGTCCTCTCCCAGGCCAGTCTCAGCTCCTCCTGGACTTCCTCTTGCTCCTGCCAACCTGGTCACACTTGCTGAAACTCTGGCCTTCTTGCTTTACTAGCTCCTTGGTGCTTTTCCTTCTGCCTAGAACCTGGTTCCTCCAGTTACCTGCATGGCAAACTTCCCTACCTCCTTCAAGTCTCACCTGCTCAGAGGCCAACCTTGACCAACCTCTTCAATACCATGACCTGTTCTCTCCTATATCATACTCCAGATCTTTCATATCCCACTTCACTTCCTTCCTTAGCGCTTATCACTAACACACCTCTTTGCTAACTTATTGTATTCATACCTTATTATCTATCTCCCAAATGGAATATCCTTTAAAGTAGAGATCTTTGTGTCATATTTTATTGATGTTTCATCTAGAACAGTGCGTGGCACCAAAAAAGACACTCAATACCTGTTTTTTAAATGGATAAGTGAAAGCTAAGCCTCCAAACAACCAGAAAAGCCTCTGAAACACAACTCATTTGATTTATTCTAAGGGCAGCCCAAGAGCCCCTTTCCTAAAGCCTATCGGCTCTTATTTTTAGATACCATCCCAGCCAAAAGGCTCACTGGTCCCCAGTGCACAACCATGTTAGAAAAGAGAACAGCCCCAAAGATGGCAGTATGACAGCAGCAACATGATTGCTGACAGCGTGGCAATAAGGAGGAAGTTGAAAACTTAAAAACAGCTGGAAAAATGAAAGGTTACATGTCTGAAACCATTTTATGAAGGCAGATAGCTTCAGAGGACTTCAGTCACATGAAATGATATGCACTTATTGTGTTTAAATAACCATTGTAGTCATGAAGATAAAAATTGGATCATGTTGCCTTGGCCAGTGTGACTCAGTTGGTTGGAACATCATCCTGTGCACGGAAGGGTCACAGGTTTCATTCCCAGTCAGAGCACGTGCCCAGGCTCAATCCCCAGTAGAGGGTGAACAGGATGTTTCTCTCTTACATTGGTGTTTCTGTTTCTCTTTCTCCCTTCCTCTCTCTCTAAAACTGGAGGAAAACATGTCCTCAGGTAAGGATAAAAAAATTTGAATCATGTTCATTAAGCTACTTAGAAGAAGTAGGAATATGTAATACAGTGCAATTAGTAAAACATTTATTGAACATCTAGTAGGTGTCAGGCATTGTGCTAAGTGCTAGAGATTTAAACAAAGATATGTGTTTGTACTTGAAAGAGTGAAACATATATTGTAAACAACTTTATTTTAAAATTTTGTCCAAAAATATTGAATCCTCAGCCCGTCATAGGGGATGATTAATTACACTGGAAAATATACTTATATGGAAGAGCTCATCTCCTGGATCAGTGATTCGTTGCTATGAATTATTGTGGATCCCAAACTTGGAAGAGCATTTGTCAGCTAATCAAGCTTACAACAAAGGCATAACTTCGTTGCCTGAATTAATGTATGGTATTTACTCCAAAACCTTCCTTCTCTCCACTTCCAAGAGGTAGCATGTTGACAAGTAAGGCCGAATTTGGCAACCAGAAGGAAACTGACATTAGTTTTAACCATTGTTTTAACACTCTATTTAACACTCTATTATGCAGTTTCAGTGGCATTTTATAATATTCATATGAATAGATTTTTCACCAACAAGATTCAAAATTTCTTAACATTAGAAACAAAGTCATATTTGTGTCCAGGTCAGTGTTGCATGTGTTCAGACTTCAATTCAGCTAATATTTATTCGTTGTCTACTATATGCAAGGCATTTTTCAGGTTATATCATTCAATCTTTATATTGTTTCTCAAAGAGTCTTGTGATGGAGATATTATTGCCACAACATGTGTAGTGAGGAAATAGACGCTATGCTAAGTAGATTTATAATTTATGTTAAGTAACTTATGCGCCTGCATCTTACAGTGGATTTGAATTCAGGTCCTAGACTTTGGGTCCACTGATGTTAAGTAATAGGTTTTAGCCATGCCCATCCTTCCTCTTCTACTGAAGTTAGTTTAATATCATCTCAGAATCTTTTTTAGATTTTGGATTATTTATTTTCTTTTTGTCATTAGGACCCTAACTTGTAGATCAAGTCTCACATCTGTGCTACAGCTTAGCACCCAAAATAGAAATTTTTATAAGTTTTGATCCAGAGTATATTTTTCTTTATCCTTTGGTTATTTTTTCTTTCCTACTCACATAGCTTGTGGCGAAATTATTTTCCTTAGTCGGTCCTACTAAAATAATTTGCCTTTGGGTAGAGGCCAAGTGCAGACCATTTTCAGTTCTCTACAAGATTGTTTTTCTAAGCAATGCTAGTGAAAGAATTCCTGTGTCTTACAATGGGCATTTGTAAATTGGTTACTTGGGGAAGTCAATGTTAGAATATAGTCTCTTTTCAAAACCTTTTATCGTCTACACCTACCCTTAGGAAAAAAACCCAGTAACTAGGCAGAAAACAAGAGCAATGACCCAAAAGCTCACACCTATTACCATTTCCAGATTCATGTAACAGTTTGTTTCCTTTGTGTTGAGTTTGACATTTTCACAAGGCTATTTAATGTTCCACTTTTTACATAGCTGTGGATAAAAATTCCTTCTTACCTTACAGGCAAATAAGAATTGGAAAGAAGAACCTTCAAACTTAATAAAATAATCATGTGGCTTACATCAGTCGAGCACTCACCTTGAGCCAGAAATAATGCAAAGTGCTTTATCCCCATTATTATGGTTAAGACTTACAACCCCATGTGGTAGATAATTTTCTTCATAAAAAATAGAAGAGCCAACACTCAAAGAAAGAATTTGTCTAAGATCAATCAGCTATAATAAATGTCGGTTCCAGGACTCAAATCCAAATCAGACCCTTGTTCTTCATCTTTTAAAAAATAAAGCCTTATTTTAGAATATTTGAAAATTTTAGAAATATTACAGAGATAGTACAGAGTGTTCATGCATACCTCTCACCCAGTTTCTCCCCGTGTTCACACCTTACATTTCCATGGTATATTTGTCAAAACTAACAGACTGGTGTTGGAAAATGACTATTAACTATATTCCAGACTTTATGCAGATTTCGCCAGTTTTTCTGCTAAGGTCCCTTTCCAGTTCCAGGATCCAAAACAAGGTACCACATGGTATTTGGTTACAATGCCCACCCCCTACCCAAAATCTGTCCAGTCTGTGGCAGTTTCTCAATCTTTCCTTATTTTTAATGGCCTTGACAGTCTTGAAAAATACTAGTCAGGTATTTTGTAGAATGTCGCCCAGATATTTTCTCATGGTTAGACTAGGGTTATGAGTTTTTTAAAAGAATGTCATAGATAGAGAACCCTTGCTGGTAAACACTTCCTGACACTGTGTCACCTATATTACAGGTGGGAAGCCTATTTCTAGTTACCATTCTATCAATGAACTATAGCTCTAGTGTGAATTGGAAAAAGAAAGGGGGCAGGGGTCACTTAAAAAATAATATAATTAAAAATCGCACAATGACTTCCTTATTTCCATATTGACAGTTGACAGTTTAGTAATTAATGTCAGCACTGGGAAGTTCCTATGAAGAGATGTTCCAGTATTTTCATGTTGGAAATATTTCCAAGAGAAATAATCCTAAATATGGCTAAAGTTTTATTTAGAAACTAGGGGCCTGGTGCACAAAAATTTGTGCACTCAAGGGGGGTGTCCCTCAACTCGGCCTGTGCCCTCTCACAGTCTGAGACCCTTCAGGGGATATCCACCTGCTGGCATGCCTGGCCAGCCTGGGTGAGGGGCTGATGGCTGTTTGCAGACTGGCCAAGCCTCCCAGTGGGGACCCTCACGTCATGGGGGTGTGTCCAGCCTGGGTGAGGGGCTGAGGGCTGTTTTCAGGCTTCCCACAGCTCCCACTGACCCAACGTCCCAGCGAAGGCTGGCTAGAATCAGGTTTCTGGGGTTTATTTATCTTCTATAATTGAACCTTTGTTGCCGTGAGCAGAGGCCCAGCTGGCCTAGGCAGGCAGTTGCAACAGAAGCCTCCTGTTTGCTCCAGCGCTGTGGCTGCCAGCCTCCATCTTGGCTGAGTTAATTTGCATAAAGCCACTCTGATTGGCTGGGGGTGTGGCTTGGCTGGTGGGCATGGCTTAGGTGTCTGGGAGTGATGGTTAATTTCCATATTACTCTTTTATTAGAGGAAATGTCTTTCGTGCTATTTATGATAATAAAATATTTAAAAACTAGCATAAATGCCTAACTACAGAGGAATGTTTACCCTCAAATTATAGCATATCTCCATAATGGTATATTATATAGTCTTTTAAAATGATGTTTGTAAAAGGTGGGTAAATAGTATAGATAATATTTAGTGGAAAAAGAAAGCCATACATTGCATGTTTGTTACAGTCACAGCTAACAATATGTGCATTATCCATAAATGACTAGAAGAAACTATTCCAAAATGTCAGCACTGGTTATCTTTGTGTGGTAGGAGGTATGTTTTCTTGTGTTAAAAAAAAATCTTGCCCTAGACAGTTTGGTTCAGTGGATAGAGCGTCAGCCTGGGGACCGAAGGGTCCTGGGTTCATTTCTGGTCAAGGGCACATGCCTGGGTTGCAGACTTGATCCCTGGTAGGGGTCCTGCAGAAGGCAGCCAATCAATGATTCTCTCTCATCATTGATGTTTCTCTCTCTCTCACCCTCTTCTTCCCTCTCCAAAATCAACAAAAATATATTAAAATAATAATAATAATAATAAATCTTTTCAAAGGATTATACTCTTAAACCACTACAAGAACATTTTGTGGTTTTAAGAAGTGATTACACAGAAGAATCCCTGAGAGCAAGATACATAAATTAGGCTTCATTCTCTCCCTGACCCCTAACCCAAGGTCAGGATGCTAACATTTCCTGGGTATGGGGAGTTGAGGAGAGGAAGGAGGTACTCCACCACTTCCCACCATCAACACCCCACATGTACACACTCCTCACCTCAATGACCCTCCGAAGGCAAGGTGCATACCTGCAGCAACTTGACTCTAGACCAAGACAGAGGTGGATACTTCCTAACTCTGTGATCTTAAGTCAAGAAGCAGCATAAGGAAGTGGCTAAATGAAGTCCCACTGCCTGGATTTGAACCTGGCAGGTTATTTAAATCCCTGTGTTTCTATTCCCTCATCTATTAAATGGGGATACTAACAGAATATACCCTATAAGATTTGGGGGAAGACAAAATAAGTTCATGTATGCCTGGCACTTGGTAAGTACTCAATGCATGGTGTTGAATATGGTGGCTTATACTTGAACATCGATTTCTATTCAGCAGGAATTTAAAAATCCTCTATGAAATGGTTTCTCAGGTAATCTCTAGCTCTGACATGTTATAATTCCAATTATCCAGAGGCTACAGCTTCTCAGACTATGACTCTGAAAAATATGTGTAGGGTCCAAATGCAGCCAGAATCTAACACCCATTCATGGGGGAGAATTGTATATAAATTGCAGCTCTGATTTCTGAAAGTCAGGAAAGCATGTCTCCAAAGGACATCCATCTGAAGGCCATAGTTGTTAATGTCTCATGCTGGACCATGGAAAAGAAGAATTTGGTCTTGCCAGAGTGGTGGTATCTTACAGCCAAAAACCCTAAATGTTCTCTTAGGGCCACATGTGACATGACTTAACGTTTAGACATTTTATATGCTCATTAAATCATTTGAAGAGGTAAGTGCTGTGGAACTGGGAGTGCCAAACCCTTAATATTTAATATAATATTGAGAATAATAAGAAAAGTGCCTTGAGCTGTTCATAGGTTAGTGGATACAGAGAAGCTATTGAAAAGCTTCATTTCCAGAGCACTTAATTCAGGGAAGTGTTTGGCAAGCAAAGTGAATACTTGGGTTTGAGGACCTAACTTGGGGAAACTACAAAAAACATACTTCGGCACTTGGTTGGTGACCGTTGCCAAGAAGCTGGGAAGACATGGAACTGAGTTCCAAAGGAAGAGCACTACTCCTAGGATCAGGAGACCTCGGTTGCCCAGGAAGGTTGTTCTTGCTTTGGGAACCTTTGATGTCCAGCCTGGCCCCTTGAGGACTCAGACAGAAAGGAAAACAGGCTGCTCATATGGGGCAAAGAGGGTCTTGAATTCATAGCAAGGACGTGATCCAGCCTCTGTTTTTGGATTTAAACCAATCCCCAGTCAGGTCAACTTAAGAGAGGATGAGTTTATAACTTCAATGTGAGTAGTGGAAGTAACGTTTACATCACCTATGGTGGTGTAATCGTCCATGGAGCTAGGCACACCTGGGTTTGCATTCCAGATCCAGAATTTATAAGCTGGAAGACTGGGGCAAATTACTTAAGCTGTCTGTTCCCCAGATCTTTTTTATAGATGCTGGGAAGCTTGTGTGAGATTCAAAGTGTTGAGAGTACTAGGCACGTGGTGAAATGGTAGCTATTGGTAACTGTTCTTGATCCTGACAGCATCCCTTTGAGGTGGTTGCTGTTAAGTCCCTATTTCAAAGATGAGGAAACTGAGGTTTAGAGAAGCTGAGTAGTTTGTTTAAGATCAGTCCTATAGATGCAGAGGAAGAGCCAACATTCAAAGCCCCATCTTCAGACATAACTTCAACGTCTCTGATTACATGACAAGGCAATGCCTTGTTCTGAATGCAGCACCAACCAGCTACTTCTATCAGCCCAACAGCAAGTGTGTTTTGAGCAGCTACTTCTCTTTGAATGTGAACTTGGGAAACCAAGGGGTAACAACTAGCCCCAGAGGCTCTGGCAAAGTGGTCTAGTCTCTGAGTTGTCGTCACAGGTTCTGATCCAGACCATAAGCAGTTAAACGGCCAATGAGAATGGGCCAGAAGTGTGACCAGGCATATGAGTTCCCATAGTTACAGGTTGTAGGGTCAGGGAAGAGACTGAGGTCCAAGTTCAGGAAAACATCTGGGAAATCTGCTTGATGTTTGGGGCAGCCAAGACCCAGCACCACAGCTGCCTAAAACTGGACTGTCTAAGGTCTTCCATAATGCCCTGGCCTTTCTGACCAACAGTTGGTTCCGTTTTGTTCAGTGAAACACTTATTTCTTATTGTCAGCCCATCACTATCTGGGTTTTGAGTTATAGCAAGTCCTCATCATTCCTCCCAACACTCAAAAGCAGACCACTGTCAGTCATTATTCACACCTGTGAACACAGATTTCCACATCCCCCGCAATCTGCTTGGAGTAGCAGACAAGTGCCCGTCTCCCATGCAGTCTGAGAGGAACACAACATGCCAGTCGATTCAGGCATTCCCAGCCACCCGTGGCCACCCCTGGCCACCTGTGGTAGAGAGGGGCTCAGTTTCCCTGCTCAACAGCCACAAAAAGGGGGCCAAGTTGATACTGGAGCCACTGAGTCCAGGGTCTGAGTCCCTCGAGCTGGGCCTCCCAGAGGATCTTAGTATGGAAAGTTGCATGTCTTTCTAGCAATCTGAGCTCTGCTGCACCTCCCAGGTTTGTGCACTCATCCCTCGCACAGTACACACTCTGACCCCCACACTGCCTAGTCCTACCCCAGATGTTTAGGTCCAATTTAAATTCCCCTTCCCAGAGCAGGATCAAGAGGAACACTTCTTTCCTTTGAGCCTTTAAAGTATTTGGTTTCTGTTTATTAATCATTGTTTTTATAATGAAATATTTCAAACATAGAAAATGTATAAATATAGAGAATATATATGTGCCAATCACGCAGCTTGAGAAAGGAAACATTCTAAATACATTTGATGTTCACTCTGCTCCCCTCCCTGATTATGTCCTCTCCCTTTTCACCACCCCAATGTAATCAATATAATAAAATTGGTGTTTAATTATTCCCATGTTTGCTTTAAAACCTTTAATATATAGAGATATATTCTTAAATTATAGCCTTTTTGTGTATGTTTAAATATCTTAGCAATTACACCAAATGTAAGTGTCCTTCTTCAACTTCCTCATTCAGTGATGGGTTTGGTGTAAGTACCTACACTCAAAAGGTTGTTGTGAGGACTAACTGAGTTAACACGTGCAAAGCACATAGAGTAGTG
>PVJC01016395.1:0-33774 GCA_004026665.1 Murina feae | reverse complement strand
TTATTTACCTAAGTCCTAGCGGCTTCTAGGGCACAGGCAGGCCACCCGGCGATCCTCCTCACGACAAGACACACAGCAGCACAGCAGGCTGGTCCACGAGATGAGTTGAGGTGCACCACGGTCTGGAGGTTCAGTCTCAGCACTCCCGGCCACCGGCTCGGCTCGGGCTTCACTCGGACAGAGTCTCGGTCTCTGGCATCTCAGGAAGGGAGATGAGAATCCACCGTGGAGGAGCGGCTGACTGCTCTGAGGCACCTGCTCAAAGGCTCTTCTTTTAAGCGCAGTTCAGCAGGTTTCTTCAGTGTCTTATTGGGGATGCCTGATGCGGCTTCTGCCCTTCTATCTATCGCACACATTTGGGGCGTATCGGGGTACAGCAGGGTGCAACAGGGTGTAGCCCTTCTTACTTTAACATTTCTAGTTTTCAGTAAAGTAGTTCACACAAAACTCAAAAAGTAATTTCACTGCAAACCAAACTCTATCTAATACATTTCATATACCTAACTCACATACTCTTCAATAATTACTATAACCACACTCTGTCTAATACATTTCATATACCTAACTAACACACTCTTAACCAAACTCTATCTAATACATTTTCAGATGCCTAACTAACACACTCTTAAATAATTACTGTAACAGTGTGTAGTTGGGTTTTATTTATACAGGCTGATTATTTGTGCCTTTTAATTCCAATGTACCTGTGCTGTTAAATGCAATATTAATTCACCACATGTGGCTTGTCATACTGGATAGTTGCTATCACTATAGAATACAGACCACATGTTGATTTTGGAGGACAATAAAAAAGGAATAGTGTATCTCATTAATAAATTTTTCTGTTGATTACACTAAAATATTTTGAAATTTTTGAGTTGAATAAATATATTACTAAGGTTATTTTACTTTTGAATATGTGACTATTGGAAAACTTAAAAGTGAATATGTGGCTTGCATTCTATGTCTATTAAACAAAGCTGTATTAGATGCTCCAAGTTTAGTAGGTTCTAGACTTTGTCTTTTGTTCTCCTTATCCTAAAAATCTGTCAAAATTTATGCTCAAGTTTATTTAGATCTCAGATATTCTCAAAGCAATAGTAACTACCTTTTTCTAGTACTTTGGCTTCATGACTTCCCTTATATTTTGGACTAGTATTTGCTTATCTCGTCAGTTCTTTGATGCTTTTAAGGAGGTTTGCAATTATTTTACCCAGAATTTTTGGTTGTTTTATTTGGAAAGGTTTTTCTGAACAATCTAGCCTCTATTTATCAGAGATGGAAGGGTGACACAAACCAGCAAGATGCTCACTGTGCTAGTTTGCTAGGGCTGCTGTAACAAAGTGCCACACATTGGGTGGTTTAGAACAACAGACATTTATCGTCTCATGGTTCTGGCAGGACGCCTGAAATTCAGGTGTCAGCAGGGCCAGGCTCCCCCTGAAGGGGATAGGGGAGGATCTGTCCCAGCCTGTCCTAGCTTCTAGTTGCCTTAGGCATTTCTCGGTTTGTAGATGGCTGTGTCCTTCTTGTGTCTCTCTGTGTGATGATGGTCTCCTGTGTCTGCCTCTGTGTGCAGATTTTATCCCTTCTACAAGTACACTAGTCAGATTGGATTAGGAACTATGCTAATGACATCATTTGAACTTCATTACCTCTGTAAAGACCATATCTTCAAATAAGGTCATTTTCTAAGGTCCTGGGGGTTAGAATGCGAATATATCCTTTTGGGGGACACATTTCAAACCACAGTGCTTACCAACCCAATTTTGTCTTCATGGGATACTGAAGGCAAGGTCTCCTGACTCCTCTTATGGTTAGGCCAGGTCATCTGCCTCGTTCTGGTCAAATGAATGTGGGTGGACGTTGTCTATACCATTAATAAGCTTAGTCATGAAGCATCCTGTGTGATGACTCATCACTTCTGCTCATTGCTCATTAACTGGCTGAATGTAGAAGACAGTGAGGAGGCCCTGGGAGATGTCAGCAACACAAGAAGGAGCAAGCAGATCCCAATCGCCAGCAAGGCCAGCTGGCAAAACCCATTTGGACTGTGATGTGAGTGAAAAACAGGTGCTTGTTGATTGAATAATAGTGGTGTGTTTACTATTACTCATAGCTGCTTCTGCTGTGCCTCTTCTGACTTTTTTTCTCTTTGATCCCAGGGTCAAAATAACCCATTTGAAAAACTTCTTTTTCTCTCCAACACTTGTCAAATTATAGCATAGCAAGATTTTACAGTAAATCAATACTTTTATAAAAAAAATTCCTTCTGTATTTCCTAACAGTTTATATTGTCAAATAGCTTCACAGTAAAGGCAGTTTCATTTACCTTAACTAAAGCATAAAGCCAGTATTATGGTGTAATAGTGCTGATGCTTATTTACCAATGGAATCTATCATATATAAATTAGACTTAGTTTTAAAGAATCAGTTTAGAAGATACTACCTTATCAAATTTAAATTCTTGAGAATCTGTTCTTTTAAGAAAGGTTTCTAAATAGGTCACATTTCCCTCTGTGTCATATAACTGAAAACTAGATGCCAATTTTTAAACCTCTGATTTTACTTTTGAAGATCATTTTACTTTATCTTTTCTATCTTTAGGTAGGGAAAGATTTCTACTGGGTGTGGTAATGAGTAACTATACCTTTTGGAGTTACTAAAATTATTTCATTATTCATATATATAAAATACCAATTTAGGAGGGTATATTTTTTATTTCAAAATATAAAGTGTTATTATAGCGTAATAATAAAACTTTATTTTTCACTGTGAGAAAGAATTTACATTGATATTTTAAAGATTAAATATGGCACTGTAGGTTGGAGAATTAATCTTTTAAGAAGTGTAGAAGAAACATATTTCTTCCCAATATTTAAAAACCAGGCAAAGCAGAACATGACAAAATCAGCTTTAGAAGATAATCTGGTATGCTTAAGATATGGAACGTAAAATCTAAGACACTTATTTCAGCCTTCACCAAGTTTTACTGCTTTTTATTCTTGTAGGAAAGGAGATGAGGAAGAACTATATCTCTTAAAATACTTTTCAGTATAAGAGTTTGCCTCTTACCATGGAACCGGAGTATATAGAACCTATTTCTCATTGTATGGGAGTGCACTTCTGATCATCACTAATGACATGTTTTTTTAAAATTTAAATGTATTTTATTTACTTAGAGATAGAGATAAAGATAGGTAGGTAGATAGAGATATTGAGATTTGTTGAGACAACACTCTAACCAATTAATGACATGTTTATACAACACAACACTTGCTGGAATAGATATGTCATTTTGACTACCATTTAAAAATATATATGGCAAGAATATATATGGCAAATCTTGCTAGGGATTTGCTTTAGTTTAAAACCCCGATGATCTTTTATGCCACAGTACTTATATCTTTTGAGTCAAATTAAGACAGGCTAAATCGATCAGGAGGTCCATGAAGTGATAATGTCAAGATATTCTATTGCTTCAGAGACTTCAAATGGTCAGGACAGAATACTGAGCTGAGCAGTGGCTCAGGTCTTGGCAGTTGCAGTTAACTGCAATAAATTCTGTGCATTAATTTAGTGGTAAATTGAGGTAGATATTAGCACAATAATGTCAAATAGCTTGTTTGGATGCAATACCTTGGCCAGTGGGGTTAAATGATTATTTTAACATGATACTTGTAATACAGGATAATTAATTTTTACCGGAGGTGCAGGCTCTATGAGCCAAGTTGTAGCAGTAGAAAATCATTGTTTGTGGGACCCACTGTCCAAGCTCTGCAATGTTGGCTGATCCAGCCACACAAGGTGGTTGTACTTCCTTCACTTTGTGGCCACTGAATGAAATATGAAATAGTGGCATAAAACTCAGTATATTTTATAGAATTTCAAAAGCAGATAAAGAACTGCCCACCCTTAATAAACTTATGAAACACAAAAACCTGGACTATAAAAATGTTCATAGTTTGAAACATTAATACTGAAGATAACAAAGATTTATTTTATATAGCTTTTAGCTTATGAAAACTGACATAATATTTTACAAAGTATTAAGGGTGTTATTAAAATTATTTAAGGTGAGCAAATAACACTCTCTAGGTATGCACAAAATCTTGAAAACCATTAAACAGTTGCTTATGAGTTGCAGAAACTTCACTTCCTAGTCAAACCTTACGGAACTCCTTTATCTGCAAAACTCTTCAACTCTGCTCAGCTGATGCAGCTCAGTGGTTGAGCATCGATCTATGAGCCAGGAGGTCATAGTTTGATTCTCGGTTGGGGCACATGCTTGGGTTCTGGGCTCGATCCCTATTGGAGCACGGGTAGGAGTCAGTCAATCAATGATTCTCTTTCATCATTGATGTTTCTATCTCACCCTCTCTGAATAAGGGTGAGATAGAACATCAATAAAAATATATTTTTTAAAAATTGCACTCTTTAATGCCTGCAATCCTTTCATTTCTCTTATTTTTTCTTCTTAATCTGCCATGTGTCCCTATGGACACAACCTTTCCCCTTTCTCTTATTTTTACTGCTTCTTCCTGGCCCACTTGCCCCCTCTACTCCTTGTTCTTCTGTCAGATTTACCTAACCAACTAGTCACTATCTGCTTCTAATTCGAGTTCAAACATTGCCTTGTGTTGGTGTGAAACATTGCTTGCCTATGAAGATCAATGCTATACAACAGTTTTGATTTTTATTCTAAGCTGTGCTCTCAATACTTCCCAATATCACTTCTACTTGCCTCTGCAGTCCCATTTTCCTTTCTTTTTCCGAGGCAGTGTAGCAGAGAGAAGAGCATGGATGTTGGTAATAGGCCTCCATTCATATCCCAACTTCAGCACTTATTATCTAGGTGAACTTGAGCAAATTACTAACCTCTTTTATTCTCAGTTTCCATACATGAAAAATGGGAATACTAATTCTTATCTTGTAGGGTTTTCTGTAAAGACCTAAGCTAATGTAGGGGCGTTGATTTGGTGAATAGGTTGATAATTAATGGTCACAATTGTTTTTAAACTGACTGGTCTGGTGTCTGTAAGAGTTCACTATGGTTCTTAAACTTTTTGCCATATATTCAAATATCTAATCTTCAACAAATGATATTTTCTGCTTTAGAGAGAAAATACAAGTTATCCAGTGACTGCCCAGTATCTGTCTACTCTACTACTATACATTCTGATGATGTCACTCATAAGTTTCTTATCTTATATCTTAGAAGAATATGCATTTCATCTTCTTTACAAAGACATGAGAGGCAGTAGAGCACAGTAGTTCAGCAGAACGTTTTTTGGTCTCCAATGCCCTGGGTTCTAATTTTTCCTCCACAACTTGAGCTGGTTGTTTAACTCTGTACTGTACTTCAGTTTCTCCATCTCTAAAATGGATACAATAAAGACAAGTACTTCATTAGGTTTTGAAACATATTACATTAATTAAAACATTAAAAACATAAAGGGCACTGCCTGGGACACAGTATGAGCTTCTGTTAGCCATTGCTGCTACTATGAATGATGACCACTTTCTGCCTTATCAAGGTCTCACATTACAGATTCTTTCCTTTTTCATGAGTCTTTAGTCACTTCACTGGTTCTTCTTCTTAGCTACTTAAACACTCACAACTCTGAAAAAGGTTGAAATATTTTCTGCTATACTTTTACCATCTTTTCTTTTACTGCTTAACTTTAAGAAATCGTAGTCTCATTCCATTCCCCAATTCTGCGTCTCCAAGTATTCTTTATTTTTCAGTCCAATACAATCTGACCTCTATTCCCACCATTCTACTAACACTGCTTTCACTCAGGTGAAGCCTTACCTTCCTGTTGCTGAATGCAGTGGCACATTTCCCGGCATCATCTCAGGTGACCCCTCTCTGACATTTGGCCCTACTGACCATGTAGAACTTCCTCAGATACTCTACTTATTCAGCGGCTGGGACATTACTCTCTCTTGTTCACACGATCTGGACATTACCCTTAAGTCTTTATTTTTGCAGAGCGTGAAGCTTGAGTTAGTTAGTGATAGTCATTATGGATACTGGGAGGTAAGGAGAAAGAATTCTATGCAAAGGAGAGTAAAATAAAATCCATATTTCTGGGAATGGAGCCAATATCGCATTTTATCAAGTGCAGTCTCTTTACCGTGGAAAGGGATGAAGTGAGTGGAGAAGTCCTATGAGTAAGTAGAATGGTGGGAGAAATGTTTCCTGCAAGATCAACAGCCTCGCTCCAAGAGGCAAAATGAGGACCGACTTTAAAATAATCTCATTGTAAGTTTAAATTAGCCAAAATAATGAATATCTAAGTTAATGTTGTTATTTTAAAATGCCTTTGTTGAACACTATAATTACATTTTAGTTCCAAAAGTAAGTATGGAACCCTTCATGGAAAGTATAGTACAAAATGTATTTTATTTAAATAATTAGATTTTATAATTAAAACCTGGTAAGGAAAATGTACTGTAATTTTCTTAATCATCTTGTAATTAGTATCAAGTGGTACTATTTAGTGAAAAATAGTTTTGGAGAAAAGCTAAAATTATTAAAATAATCAACTTGAGCTTAGTTAAAGCAATTACAACTTATATATATTTAAACAATATTATTCTTTATTGATGATGAATAAAAACCAGTATAAAAGTGACATTTTTATGTTTTATTTGCTTAAATTTTATTATTTTATTTCAAGTTTATAAAAATAATTTTACCTACTAAGTACCATGATATACATTTTATAATGAGGAAACTGAGGCTCAGAAAAATTACTTGTCTAAAGTAAATACTTAGGAAGTGCAAGGACTCATATGTAGATCTCCCTGACTCTGAAATTGGTACTCTTTTTTTAAAAAAATATTTTATTGATTTTTTACAGAGAGGAAGGTAGAGGGACAGAGAGTCAGAAACATAGATGAGACAGAAACATTGATCAGCTGCCTCTTACACACCTCCTACTGGGGATGTGCCCACAACCAAGGTACATGCCCTTGACTAGAATTGAACCTGGGACCTTTCAGTCCACAGGCCGATGCTCTATCCACTGAGCCAAACCAGTTAGGGCTGAAATCTGTACTCTTAACTACCATGAATTCCATTCCTTATTTACATAATTGTTTTGCAAATATTTATTGAGTGACTATAATATTTGAAACAACTCTCTAGCCACTTAGGTTATAGAAGTGAATGAAACACACAAAAAGCCCTGTTCCCTTGAAACTTGTAGATGCCGAGTGGGAGACAGAAGTAAAACTAACCAAATAAATAAATTATGCAGTACCTTAAATTCTAATGAAGCCTAAGAGAAGCAAACAAACAGGGGGGATAGATTGTAATTTTAAATAAGATGCTCAGAGAAGAACAATCTGAGAAGGTAACATATGAGTTAAATCCGTAGGAATGGAAGGAAACTCAACGTAAGGATACTTAGTAGATGATGATTCCAGGAAAGGAAATAGCAACGGTGAAGTCCCTGATGTGGGAGAATGAGCAGGTTCAAGACACATTATGGAGGCCAATGTGACGAGAGCAGAATAAATAGTGGGATTGTAGAAGATAAAATCACAAAGGCATGCACAGGGAGCCAGACAGCTAAGACGTTGTACTCATTGCGATTACTTGTACTTTACTCTGGGTGAGATAAGGGGCTGGCTACTGGAGGACTCTGAAAATAGTGCCATCATCTGACTTATACTTTGTCAGTGTAGACAGGAGCCTAAAGAAGAGAAAGGGTAGGAGCTAAGAAACCACTGAGGAGGCTATTGGCAATAATTCAGGGGACTTGAAACTATTCAGAAGATAGTGGGAAGTGGTTAGGTTCTAGATATATTTGGAAGGTACAGCTAATGGTGTTTGCTGTGAATACAGTGTGAGTTGTGAGAGGAAATTTTGTGAAGGATTTTCTCTGAACAACTGCAAGTATGAAGTTGCCTTTAATTGACATGGGAAGAACAGGGTTGGAGGAAGGACAAGGATGAAGAGTTCAATTTCAAGTGTACAACATAGTGATTAGACTATCTTTCTCAATTGATACCATATGCCTTATGAAGTAATCACCTGATAAATCTAAAACCCATTTAAAACCATATATAGTTATTCCAATACTAGAGGCCTGATGCACAAAATTCATGCAAGAGTAGGCCTTCCTTCCCCCGGCTGCTGGCACTGGCTTCTCTCCAGCCACTGAGACCGGGGCTTCCTTTGCAGAGGAAGGCCCCACCCACCCACTGCAGCCTGCTAGTCAGGGGCCTGGGCCTCCCTCTTTGGGGCAATCATGGAGCGATGGCCAGGCTCCCAACCAATCACATCACACCCACCTTGGCTGGCCTGGCGCCAGTCATAGTGTGGTCATGGATTGTCGTCCAGATGGTTGTCCCGATGGTCATTCTGCTGTTCAGCCATTTGGTCAATATGTATATTATGCTTTTATTATATGGGATCATTAATTATATCTTGAGTAGAGTGGGTTTAAGAGAGAATTTGCAGAGAAACATTCTTTTGAATTTTCCTCTGAATGGAAGAAGGTATTTGGAGTATTTGCTGGGGTTGGGAGAGCTGGTAAGGATGAGAAATTAGATGACAAAAAGGAGAATAATGTTTCTATATGTTGATGGAATGACTCAGAAGAGGTGGGAAAATTGATGTTGTAGGAGAGAGAAGTGAAAATTTATTAAGAAGTGTTTCTGTGATGGAGAAAGTAGATGAACTTAGAATGCAAGTGGAGAAGCGGGCCTTTGCTGAGAGGGAAGGATGAACAGAGAGTTTACCCAGTGTAATCAGAGGGAATACAGAACAGGTGGGACTAGATCCCAGCCTGTAAGTGTAAGGGATATGGTAGTGATGTCTTGTTGACATTTTCTTCTGAAGTTTTCACTCACTGGCTTACAGTGAAATGCTGATATATAATGTCATATTGAATCATGCAGTCTCCAAATTAGACAAGTAAGTCTCAGGTATTTTAAATTATAGATTTACTTAATTTAAAATTAAGGTCTAGAATGTGGCATAAACTGAAGATAAAGGTTTTTAAAAATTGTAGCAGATTCATATTATGGCTGTAAAATAGCTGCTTTTTTATTGCTGTAATATAATATATGTTTATTCAAAGAATGAGCTAGTGTTCTTCTTTAATTCTTTTTTTTTTCCTATCCAAAAGCAAGGAGATGGTAATCATTACTATCAAACTTGTCTTTGAAAACTAAGGACAGCAATAGATATCGTATTATTTATTTGAGGGTTAAATCATAGGGTGAATGAGTAATTTCTCTTTTATGATAGAACCAGTGACTTTTTCAATGACATGAGTCTGTGTGAGAAAGAATGAATTGTGGCCCGCCTGGAATGGCTCAGTGGTTGAGCTTTGACCCATGAACCAGGTGGTCATGGTTGGATTCCTGGTCAGGGCGCATGCTGGGGTTGCGGGTCGATCCCCAATGTGGGGCTTGTGGGAGGCAGCCACTTAGTGATTCTCTCTCATCGTTGATGTTTCTACCTCTCTCTCCCACTCTCCCTTCCTCTCTGAAATCAATTTTTAAAAAATGCATATTGTGCACTAACATTCCAGATTCCAACCATCTGATAACATTTCTTGTCAAACTATTTTAACAGCTCCTATTACTTTTGGAAATGTTTAAATTAAATCTTAACAACAATAGCAGTAAGGTTTTCCCTTTCTCTGTACTTCATGCCAAAAAGACAAAAGTCTATATTTTACCTTTCTGTTAGCAGGTACCAAAAGAACTTACAAATTTGGGATCTATCCAAGGGAAATTTCCCCAAAGTTTTCTTAAAAAATAATTTCAAAATAGTGTACATTTAAACTACATTTAGAATGTCCTGCAAGTTTAAAAAGGATGTTTGGAGCTAGGTTTTTAAAACAGTGGGATTTAGTGTAATAGATTTGGCAACAAAATCAGTGCAGTTCATACAACTGATGAATTGATGCAGACCCAGCTGACTAACACATACCATGTGTTTGCTTTGGCAGAGAACTTGGAAAAATAATTTGGAGAAAAAAATTATATTATTCAACAGATTTTACTTGTGTTGTTGTTTTGTGGGATTTGAAAAAAAAATTCTAATCAGACTTGCAAAGGTAGAGTTCACAAAGATCTTCCCAATGATTGGAAACATATTTGGACCCTTCATAGAAAAAACAAGATGCAAGAGGATAACTTTACTTATTTCATGTTTCTCTTAATTACTCACTGATCAGAAATAGATTTATGACTAGTCGTTTCCAATTGATACCATGCTTATGAATTTATTCCATCTAACAACAATACCATAAAATGCAACTTATCAACATTTCCAATATAATCATTGTATATAGAATCTATTTAAACTTTGATGGCCAAGAATATGACTATGTTTTGTGGTAATGATTAAGTATGCTACTCTAAGACTGTTTTAATTCCAAGATTTGCTTTTTGTTGTTGTTCAGACAAAAGATTAAGGCATGTTTCTTGTGTATTTTATTTAATTATTGCCTCAAGGTTTCAAAAGAGTTTGTTGGCTTAGAAAAGTCTTAGAATTCTTACTGTTTACTAAACTTCAGACATATTAATGATGTGATGAACCCAGGGCTGGGAAGAGCTTTGGGCTTATTTAATGGAGTTGAAAGGTGCTACATAGGCTATTCTGATCATTTTAAGACAGCTATGTTGAACATGCTCCTAAATTAGCTTTGGGGGTTAGACATACTATTTTGCATCATGGATTAGCTTGATTTTCTGTGCCATGCTGCTAAATCATGAAATTCAGAAGATAATGGGATATTTTCCTCAATGAAGTATGAAAAATTCTTAAAGCTGGAGGCTATTCAGATCAGCATATATAAATGTGCAATGCTATTACATAGGAAAAAGCTGTAGTCTGATGAATAACAAACTGGTTTTCTAAAGTAAGCAAAAAAAGCATTTGATGAGTTTCACTTCTATTTTTTGGTGTCATTGGACATCATTAACCTCTGTGAGACTCAGTTGGATTTGTATAAAAATGGGAATATTAGTACTACCTAATGTACAAGGTTGTTATAAAGATGACATAAATTATGTACTACAGATTGCTCTTGGTACATGGAGTTCTTCCTTTCCTTCAACTACACTATAATCTCGAGAGTAGTATTTTGAGAATTTTTAAAATAACTTATCCTTATTATATCTTTAGTAATAAATGTTTATTATACTGAACTCATTATCCTGCTTGCTGTTAAAATAATATACATTAATTTTGTTTTTTAGTGAGTGCCTGGAAGAACTATGAAGTAAAACTTACCAGTTTTCTTTATAGTTACCGTTTGACTCTTAGAAACTAACACCGGGCATTAGTAACTCCTAAAGCAGAGGAAAGAAGACAGAAATAGCTAGTGAATGCCTAGAAATGAAGGGTGTTGAGTGTGCTGAAGACAGTGGTGCAAAAACCAGTAATCAAGAGGTTGGTCAGGGTTGGGTGGAGAGGTTAAGTGCAGTTGTCAGCATAATTTCATAGGTGTTGAGAGAATATTCAGGGGAGGAGATCCTATAATGCCAGACCATGGGAGAGGTGCATTTAATCTTATCCATACAATTTTCTGAGATTCAATTTACTATCTCTATTTTATTCATAAGAAAACAGTATTAGAGTGTTAAGCCCGAGGCCAAATAGCTAATAGTATTTGAAGAGGCTGAAACTCACATCAGGATGACCTGCCTTTGAAAAGGATGACTTTTTCTAGAATTTCCCATAGTAGTGGAAGGGGAGAATGAACATTTTTTTTTGAAAGTCATAAAGATATGCCATATATTCTCAAGAGGCATTCTCTCATTGAATTTTCACAACAGTAGTATGAGAAAAGCTTTATCTTTTTCATTTTACATAAGAAGAAACTCAGGACCAAAATTTCAGAACCTTTTTATGCCATAGTTACTAATTTAACAAGCAGTGATGCAAATCCAATTCTGTCCAGTTCCAAACTCATTCTTTCCTTATACAACATTCTTCCTGGAGGTACAGGATCAGGAGTGAGAGGTCGGCACTTGAGGGCAAGGGTTTGGGGAATGTAATTGGAATGTATGTTGAGGAAGGGAGGGTAGGAGCAGAAGTAAGAATCCAACCTTGAGCTTTTGGTATGTGTGTGGGCAGGGAGCTCCACTTATTGTACTTCATCTTCTCCCAAATCTTTAGAGTCCTACTGCATTGCAGAACTGCTTCATGCTTTCTGAACTTTCCAAGTCATTCCATACATCTGTACCTTTTTAAAATATATATATTTTTATTGATTTCAGAGAAGAAAGGAGAGGGAGAGAAAAACATTAATGATGACAGAGAATCATTGATTGGCTGCCTCCTGCATGCCCTACACTGTGGATTGAGCTGGTAACTTGGGCATGGGCCCTTGACTGGAACTGAACCCAGGACCCTTCAGTTCGCAGGCTGACACTTTATCCACTGAGCCAAACCGGCCAGGGCCTTCTGTACCTTTGGGCATGTATTTCCCATTGCCTAGAATATAGTTATTCACTCTCCGTTTCCTGGAAAACATTTCTTTAACCTTAAAATGCAGTTCAAAAGTTATTTATTTTATAAATCTTTTGCTGAATCAACTGATGTTGTGAATTGGATGCTCTTCTTTAGTCCAATGTTATCTCAGAATCTTACCTCAGAAACATCATTTCTATGACTCTGAAAGTATGCATAGACCTGCTGTGAACAGATGGTCTTGAAGATTTCCCAATCTTATATGGAATTGTGAATTTGATAATCTTTCAAGATTATTCTAAACTAGAGGCCCAATGCACGAAATTCATGCAGGGTAGGTCTTCTTTTCCCCAGCCACTGGCACCAGCTTCCCTCTGGCACCTGGGACCCGGGCTTCCCTTGTAGCCCATCTTCTTCCGAAAGGTTGTCCAGAAGGGCATCTGGTGTAATTAGCATATTACGCTTTTATTATTATATATGTCTAAATTCTTAGATTGCAGGATAAGGGAGAATAGAAAACTTTATACATACACACATACTGACACATTTGCTTTGTTAGCTTGAAAATATTTTTAAAAATTGTTAGGGAATCATTATTAAAACCCTACTTTCTATCACACACACATGCGCATACACACATGGTACATACATCCATCCACAGGCACTGTTACCAATGGGAAACGGCACAGGTTCCTTCCCAGAGATCCCTGTCATTGTCTCAATACCATACCATCTCTAGCTTCAGTATACCTACTTGATGTCTCACACGCTTTGTGTAGAATAAGCATCATAACAAACTACTGAAGTTCACAGGAATGATGTGAATTTAGGTGAAGTATGACCAGGATTAGAATGAAGTAGGCCCTTGCCAAGTGTGGGCCTTTGCTGGGAAACAGCAATTCTGTCACATTGATTTTAGAGTCCAACATCCTGTTTCCAATGCATTTCTATCAACACTTCCACTGTTATCTCTTTTTAAAGAATGACTATTGTATCACAAACGTTTCCTTTTTGGCTGTAAAATTTTGATTCAGCAGTAGTTAAATTTACTGAACAGAAGAGCAAGGAGGACTGTTTCCTTTTTTCTGTGCTCCGTGCCAAGTTTATAATGTGTGGTAGAGTAGGGCAGTAGCTATTTATTGCTTTTCAAATACCATTATTTTTCCAGTCACACATTCATTGGGAGTCATGAATTTTTACAAGTAGATTTATCACTAGTACCAAATACAGCAATAAATTCATTGACAATTGTTTTTCTCTCCCATTCATTAAATGTCCCATATGTACAATCAGGGTCTATTAAATAATAGAAGAAGAAAGACTTGTTAGGGTCAGCAAAGTGAAACATGAAATACAGAGTTAGCAGTTAACTGCGAAGCTATTCAGGCAAAAATAAGAGACTTGTTTGGCTGTGTTCATTGTCATTATTCTCAGATATTTACTAGCCCAATGCTTTGCTTTGGGCTATATTGATCAAGGATGAAAGTGAAGCAGAGATCTATGGTTTGATTTGATCATTGAAAATAAAAACGTTTGTCTTTGAAATATGACTTGGGTCATGGTCTCATAGCTTTGTGGATTGGCGCAAAGGCTGAAAACTCAAGACGATTGCTTTTGTAATTCTTGGTCAATGGTCAATGCTTGGCTTGGGCACCGGAACCCTAAAAAGTGGGCTTATTAAGCAACAAATGCCTTTAAGTTGGATGAATGGAACAGTCTGAAAATGTGTATTTGGTCTGGCGTTTCTGCATTATTTGTTCAAACCACAAAATGTAGATTTTCATCTTGAACTTCTGTTCACTCACTTGCGGCTGCTTTAGGAAGTAGTTTCTCTTTTCTGTACTTCCACAGTGTGAACTGCAAGATCACTGCTGGTCCAACTTGGCCACTGCTGAACAGGAGCAGCCTGTTTATATTACTTCCTGTGTTTTTTTAAGACCAGCATTTATTATCCCTTAAGAAGTCCTTAACAGCTTTCTTAGGGAATTTTTTTCCCTTTCTGGAGGAATAAGTCATGGACTCAATTAGGCCAATAATTTCTTACCCATGAAACTGTAATGAATTTACTCTCCACTCAATAACCACTGGAGAAATTCCTCAGTACTAAGGTGGAGGGGAGGGGGGAATCAGGACATAAGAAATCTTTTCTGAGAAGCTACATTTCTGAGTCTTGCATTAAAAACCCTATTTGGATGCTTTTAAATAATCTATGTAATAAATTGAGGCTCTCTACTTGAATCTACCTACTCTTTCAGGAATGAAAGGTACTGCAACTTTTATTTTGGCCGAGTACAGAAATGTTAATGACCTGTCTAGTAGTTGAATTTAAGCCTACTAGCTTGTGACCATGTTGCCAAAACAAATGAAAATTTATTGCCTGCTATTGGAACCAATTTAGTTAGGTAAAACTTCATTTTTCGGCCATCATCAGGTGGAGTTATTCCACTTCAGTGAATTTTCCACATAAATGCTTCAGAGTTGTCTTTTTAAAACAGAAATCATAGCAAGTTGGCTTTTGGCTGAAAACCTTCAGTGACTTCCCTTTGTCTAAAGAATAATGCATTGCTTTATAATCTGCCATTCCTATGTCATGTCCCTTCAGTTCTCCTACCATGCATGATCCCCTTAGACTTGCCACCATTCTCTAGACCTATTATGCTCTTTTGTTTTTTATTTATTTATTTTTGTTGTTGATACTATTACAGATGACCCCCCCCCACTCTGTCCTTTTTTTTATTAATCCTCACCCAAAGATATTTTCCCCATTGATATTTTTAGAAAGAATAGGAAGGAGGGCAGGAGAGAGAGAGAGAGAGAGAGAGAAAGAGAGAGAGAGAGAGAGAGAGAGAGAGATATGAGAGAGACACATTGATTGGAGTCTCACCTCAACCCAAGGTATGGTCAAGGATCAAACCTGCAACCCAGGTATATGCCCTCAACCAGGAATCGAACCCATGACCCCTTCAGTATACAGGTCAATGCTCTAACCACTGAGTACACATGCCAGAGCCAATGTCTGCCGTATTCTAATTTTTTAATTCCTATGTACTGTTCCATGAGGCAACAGCTCCACATCAGTTGAGTAGATCTCTTTTCTGTGTCTCAATAACTCCACAACATGTTTCCCATTTTGAAACCATACAGTATGTCAATTAAATAAAATTTTTATGTTAACCTTTTTCAATAAGTTGGAGCTAATAGTGGTCATGGAAATGCTTTTTGTTCTTTTCATCTTCATGTCTTTAGAAGCTTATATAATGCCTGGCACAAAGTAGCTGCTGTAACAAATTGCCAAGACTGAGTGGCTTAAGACAACAGAAATTTATGCTCTCATAGTTTCAGTTTCCAGAAATCTGACATTGAGGTGCGGGTTGAGCCATGCTCCCTCCAAGGACTCTGGGGGAGAATCGGTTTCATGCCTCTTCTTGCTTCTGGTGCTTGCCAGCAATCCTTGGCATTCTTTGGCTTGCACCCACATCACTCAATCTTTGCCACTATCTTTACATCGCCTTCTCCTAGTGTGTCTCTCTCACAGTCCCAGCTACCTTTCTCTTAAAAGATGCATGTGATTGCATTTAGGGTCCATCTGGATAATACATGGATACCTTTTTCCTCTCAAGATCATTAACTGAATAATGTTTGCCAAAAAAGGTAATATCCACAGATTTAGGCATTAAAACATAGAAATGTCTTTGGGAGCTGTTATCAGTATATTGCAGATACTTAATGCATTTTCAAAACTTAAGTACTATTTAAATACTACAACTTCAAAATATTAAAACACTAGGGGCCCAGTGCACAAAAATTTGTGCACTCAGGGGTCCCTCAGCCCGGCCTGTGCCTTCTCGCAGTCTCAGACTCCTCTGGGGATGTCCACCTGCTGGTGTGCCTGGTCAGCCTGGGTGAGGGGCTGATGACTGTTTGCAGGCTGGCCAAGCTCCCCAGTGGGATCTCTCACCCCATTGGGGTGTGGCCAATGTGGGTGACGGGCTGAGGGGTGTTTTCAGACTTTCAGGCTGCCCACATCTCCCATTGACCTAATGTCCCAGCAAGGCTGGCTGGAAGCAGGTTTCTGGGGTTTGTTTATCTTCTATAGTTGATACACTGTTCCTTTAAGCTGAGGCCTAGGCAGGTAATGAAACCTCCTCTCTGCTTCACCTCATGGCTTCTATAATTGAGACACTGTTGCCCTTAGAAGTCAGGCCCAGCCTGCTGTTTGCTTCACTCCCGAGGCTTCTATGATTGAGACATTGTTGCACATATGTTGTTGCCTGGAGCCTGGAGAAGCCCAGCCAGCCCACAAACAGTTTCACTCCTGCTGCAAAGGAAACTGCCTGTTTACTCATGAGTGCCAACCTCCATGTTGGCTGAGCTAATTTGCATACAGTCAATCTGATTGGCTGGTGGGCGTGGCTTAGGCATCCCAAAGGGATGGTCAATTTGCATATTATACTTTTATTAGATTAGATAGTTAAAGGAGCTATGGCATTGTGGGAGAGGAAGTTTTGCTTATGATAGAAGAGAAAGCACTTTCAGGAGGGGGTGATGAGGGTTTACAATGGAACAGAGATTCCGGAAGGCCCTGTGGCGGCAAGAATTTGGGTGATAAGAGTAAAGCAATGGGGACAGAGGCAATTAAATTGCAGAAGTTGAAAGCATAATGCAGTTAGATGATAAGAGTAAAAGAGAAAAGAATATGTCTAAGTTCAGGAAAGGCAGTGACAGAGAAGAGTTAAGAAGTGTGGGTTGAATTGATGGCCTGAAATATTCTAGCTTTGAAGTTAGTCATTTTTGATGGGTTTAAGCAGACCAGGTGAAAAATTACACAAGATTTGAGAATCTGACCTCAGCTTGGGGTGGATGGTGAGGATCTGACATAGCAGTCACTTCTTACAGCTGGCAAGAGTAAAAGTTTTCTTACTGTAAATTTTATCACCATATGTACTTTGAATCTATTTTGAGACTAGAATTGGAAAATTTTGTTTCTAAACTTAGAGAACTTCTATTCAGTAAAATTTTTAAAAGTAGTCCTTTCCCCACCTGGCTGGTGTGGCTCAGTAGTTGAGTATCGACCTATGAACCAGGAGGTCATGATTCAATTCCACGTCAGGGCATGGGCTCTATCCCCAGTGTGGAGGTAGGCAATCAATGATTCTCATCAGTGACGTTTCTCTCTCAGCAGTGATGTTTCTCTCTCTCTCTCCTCCTCTCCCTTCCTCTCTGAATCAGTGAAAATATATTTTTTAGAAAACTAGTCCTTTCCCCTAGTTCTAATTTTCTTCCTATGATCTTAGGATATTGAGGGAATAGGATGTTTTAATGTCAAAATTTTAAAAGGCGAAATTTGTTTTTTTGTAATATGCTGTATAATTTTCCCTTTTATATCAAAAATAAAAGTTGTCTTTATTAAACTGATGGATAAAATTATATAATAATTATTTAATAATTTCTTAAATGTTAAATATTGATGGTTACCTGTTCAAGGTAAAGGTCTTGGTGGGAGAGAGTAGTGAGTTAAGCACTCATTAGTTTTATAGCTAAAATATAATTGTCTATCCATGTTTTATTAACTACATAACTTTGAGTTTGAGGTTTTGCTTTTTATTGTATTTTTAAAAATTTGTCTTCATTGTTGAAAGTGTTATAGATGTCTTCTTTCCCCCCCATTGGCACCTCCTTCACCCCCCTTCCCCCTCCCCAAGCCTTCATCCCTCAATTGCCTGTGCCCATGGGTTATGCACAAATGTATATGAACTATTTGGTTAATCCTCCCCTCCCCTTGCTTATTTGCTACTTTCTAATCTTTTCAGCTGGAAGAAGTGTAGCCCAGGAACCATACATCTGCGGCTCAGGGCATTCTATTCTAATGTTAGCAATGAGAGACTCACACGCACTTACTTGTCTCCCCTTGACATGTTTATACTCTCACAGTTTGGAAGAGGAGTTTGGACTTCTACATTTCCAGCACTTTATGAGATTTGATGGTTTAGAATATTTAGTTTGGACTTAAGGACCTAGCCACACTTGCAGAGAAATTGTCTTCCTCATAGATTGTTAAGGATAGTTTTCTTTGAACTGCGTTAGTTTTCCCAGATAATCTCATTAAATTCTTGGCACCATAAATTCATAACTTCAATTGTGCTAAACTGAAACCTGTGGCATATTACACTTTAAGTAAACCTACTTACTTTTGTCCCCTGCAACCCTTATTGACTTTCTCACTACAGGTATGTTAAGAATAAATAATAAATGTAATACAGAGATTATAAAATATTTTTTAACCTATTACGATTTTTCAAGAGATAGTCTTTGAAAATAAAGATTACACTTCTCTTATGAATTATATAAATTCTCTCAGTTTCATTGAGGAATAATTATATTTATTTAAAGTGTTCGGGATGAGTTATTTATATATACACGGTAGAATAATTATTATGCTCAAGATAATTAATATATCCATCCATCATCTCACATAGTTAATTTCTTTTTGTTGTGAGGATGCTTAAGATTTACACAACAACTATCAAGTATACAATATTATTATCTATATTGTTATAGATAATATCTTCTAATCTAATAAAATAGTAATATGCAAATTGACTCTCACTCTGTTACACCTAAGCCATGCCCACCAGCCAAGCCAGGCCCAGAAACCAATCAGAGTGGCTGTATGCAAATTAACCCAGCCAAGATGGTGGCTGGCAGCCATGGAGCTAGAGCAAACAGGAGACTTCCATTGCACCAGGGATGGAGAAAAATGCCTGCCTAAGCTAGCTGGGCCTCTGCTCCAGGCAACAATGTTTTAATTATAAAAGCCACGGAGCTGAAGCAAACAGGAGGCTTGGTTGCCTGCCTAGGCCTCTGCTCAAGGCAACAAAGTTTCAATTATAGAAGATAAATAAACTCCAGAACCTGATTCCAGCCAGCCTTGCTGGGACATTGGGTCAATGGGAGCTGTGGGCAGCCTGCAAACAACCATTAGCCCCTCACCCAGGCTGGCCAGGCACCCCAGTAGGGACCCGAACCCTGAAGGGACTGTGGGCAGCCTGAAAATGGCCCTCAGCCCCTCACCCAGGCTGGCCACACCCCAATGGGGTGAGGGCTCCCACTGAGGGGCTTGACCAGCCTGCAGCTATCAGCCCCTTATCCAGGCTGGCCAGGCATGCCAGCAGGTAGACATCCCCCAAGGGGTCCCAGAATGGGAGAGGGCACAGGTCGGGCTGAGGGACTCCCCTGAGTGCACAAATTTTTGTGCACTGGGCCCCTAGTATTATATATATTTTCAATTTGCATTCCTGTCAACAATTTATAAGGCTTTCCTTTTCTCCACATCCTTCCCAACATTTATTCTCATTGAATATATATTCATTGAAGTGATCCTAAATAAGTCATTAAAACCTATCTTTTTTTTTTTTTTTTTTGAACTTGTAGACTCTGGGGAAACAAAGGAAACAGACCTTGAGATATCTTACAAAAATAATTTTTCAGCCCTCACCGGTTTGGCTCAGTGGTCCCGGGTTCCACGTTGCAGGTTCCTTCCTGGGTGGGTCCTGGTAGGCTTCTGTAGGAGACAACCAATCAATGTGTTTCTCTCACATTGATGTTCATTCTGTCTTTTCCTTTCTCTCTCACTCTCCATGAAAACGAATGAAAAAAGATCCTTAGGGGAGGATTAACAAAAACATTTTTTCTCATATATGATGAGTTTTAAAATGTTTGTATTTGTGACTTTTAAAACAGCATAATATTAAGAAATCTTTTTAATTCCATTAAATCTTTAGTAATAAAATATGTTTAATCTTTATATTCCTTTTCAAACTATATTAGTGTATTTAATTTAAAAAAATAATATTTCAAGGCAACAAATCATAGCTGAGAAAAGGAACCAAATTTCTTATTACTTTTACATTCTTCAATAGACTGTCTTCTGTGCAGCTATGGTTATTAAACATGAAGAAGTTAAAGTCACTTGAATCAAAAATTATCTTTGCTTATTTTGTCAATTTTTATGAAGTTAAAATGAGAATTATTCTTTATTCCACACAAAGTTTGAAGATAACGCTTTATTGCTCTTACTCCCTCAGACCCAGCAAAAGTTTATTATGGTCAAAATTTTAAACTAAAGCCAGGAAACATAGTGGCTCATATGTATATCAAAACGATGCCCTTGGCTTATTCTCAGGGTTCCCCCTAAAAATTTATTACAATTAAAGGTATAATTATATGTAGATATATACAACTTTCTTTTAATGAGTGATGTTATCAGCATTTGCTCTAAGTTTTATTTGGGAAATGACGGCAATACAATAGGCAGATGAAATTACCCTTTGACAGGAAATGATTGCAGGATTAGAGTATAACGGAATCTAAGATGGTTCACCAGAACGAAAATGATGCAAAAAAAAAAATGACATTCTCACAAATAATACCGTGCTTAAGGCAGCATTCCTAAGACCTCGTTTAATTATTTAGTGACTGCGGGCGTCCTCAAACTACGGCCCGCGGGCCACATGCGGGTGTTTTTGCCACCTTGTTTTTTTACTTCAAAATAAGATATGTGCAGTGTGCATAGGAATTTGTTCATAGGTTTTTTTTTTTTAAACTATAGTCCGGCCCTCCAATGGTCTGAGGGTCAGTGAACTGGCCCCCTGTTTAAAAAGTTTGAGGACCCCTGGACTAGAGATTTAACAAGAAAAGAGCAATATCTTGGATTTTAAACTGGTTTAGATATAACAACTGAGCGGTTATTAATGTTTTCTTTTCAATAAGCAGGAAGGGACATCTCTGCAATTCTGTCTTTGGCTCTGCTGTGAGGAAGGCTTTGCCCCTGAGTGACCTGACATTTCACTTCCAGTCCGCAGGCAAGCACTGCAGCAGCTTAGCTTGTACAGAACAGCACTTTTTTATTTTATTTATTTTTTGCTGTTGACATTTCACTTGGTCATTTTCAAAACCTCCCGACTCTGCTTTTTATCTCTTTTCTCTATCCATTTCTGCCTTCCTCAATCTCTATTACCTGGACGTGTTTTCCTCAGCGAGCCGGGCTCTTGCCAGCTAGCAAGCCAATTCTAACCTGAGCAAGAAGTATATTACAGCTATAAATCCACCCAGTCTGGAATTACTCTTGCTGTTACAGACTGATTATCTGGTGCTGTAGGCTAAACTGCACGCTCTTTGCTTCAGAAGGAAACATCATCTTTCCTACTTTGGGCAGGAAACAAATCTGCCCTGAAGTGAGACACTCACTTCCTGAGCCCTCAGTAAATGAAAAGGAGCTTGTCCGTAAGAGTGGACTGAACTCATACAGTTGACTCTCTGCTTAGATCTTCTTGTGCAGGATTCATTTCTGCCCCAAGCATCGTCTCCTTGCCTGGAGCCCTTACATTTCGCTAGTTTTACTAATCTCCTTGTCCATGATGCTGGGCTTCTCCTTGCTCCCTCTCAGTTCTGCCTTATCTCCCTCTGTGAATGGGCTGATGAGATCGAGACCAGACCGCAAACACCTGAATTTGAATAGGATTTAGTCATTGATGTATGCGAACGTGCACCAAGCCATAACCTAACTTTATTTGGATTTTTCCTCTGATACCATTGTTGGGGGCAATTCTCCATGGCATTTCTATAATGACTGTGACATGTTTTGTCCCAGGTATCTTTTTTTTTTTTTTAGTTTATTGATTTTTTTACAGAGAGGAAGGGAGAGGGACAGAGAGCTAGAAACATCGATAAGAGAGAGAGAGACATTGATCAGCTGCCTCCTGCACACCCCTACTGGGGATGTGGCCGCAACTTAGGTACATGCCCTTGTCCGAAATCAAACCTGGGACCCTTCAGTCCACAGGCTGATGCTTTATCCACTGAGCCAAACCAGCTAGGGCTGTCCCAGGTATCTTTTAAAGATGTTTGATCAAAGGGTCATAGAAGATAGAAATAAGATCTTTACAGATAGATAGTGGGCAGATTTGTTTCTATAGTGCGTAGCTTCATTATTATCACTACTCTGTTGTATTTAAGTATTCCTAAGTGGCTAAAAGAATATTTATTCAATTTTATCTTTTCATTTATTTATTTGCAAATTGCCTATTCCAAAAAAGAAATAATGTTACTTATAAAAATACATATACTGTAATTAAATACAAAATAAATAATAAATGAGGAAATTGGGGCAAAGAGAAAAGAGTTACATATTTGTGTATAAGATTTCAAGCAAACAAAACAAATGGAATATGAGAGTTCATATTAATTTAATCTTAATTAGATTAAAAATATTTTCTCCTCATTACAGGAGAAATTTTTTCTTAAATATGACTTGCACCATGTAATTAATAATGTTCTCAACCAAACCTTCATGTCAACTGTATTAGTCTACACTGGCTGCCGTAATCAAATATCACACTCTGGGGGCTTAAACAAAAGAAATTTATTTTTCACCGTTATGGAGGCCAGGAAGTCTAAGACCAAGCTGCTTGCCAGTTCAAGGTAAAGATTCATTTGCGTTGGCTTTCAGCGAGCTGCCTTCTCGCTGTGTCCTCATATGGTGGAAAAAGAGAGAGTTATGGTGTCTTTTCTTCTTGTTATAGGGACACTAGTCCCACTGAATTAGGACCCTACCTTTATAACCTCATTTTACCTTTATCACCTTCTTATAGGCTCTGTCTACAAATTTACTCACACTGGGGATTAGGGCTCTAACAGATAAATTATGGGGGCAAAATCATTCAGTTCATACAGGTACAGCAATATTCCATAAATACTGTTTCTTAGAAAATCCTTCAGTATGGATTTTGTCCCTATCCCAGGTACCTTTGGGCAATGCACAACTGGCGTTCATTTCCATAAAAGCTATATCTAAATTTGGAAACAATGTAAATGTTTGCTAGCAGAATATTTTAATTTTTTGGGGCTATTTTAATATGCATTTTATGTAAATATTAAACCTGTCTTCAAAGACTCCTTAATTAGGTGAATAAGTAATCTTAAATGTGTATAAAAGAGTGAGGATGCTAATCGTTTCTGTCTGCCGTATCTCAATTGCAATAATATGTGTGCGGAGGAAATGCAAGGAGAAAAGTTTAACGGCGATAAACTCTGGGAAGAGGAATTTGAAATGATTTTACTTTCTTCTTTATATTTAAAAAAGTTTTGACTTAGAGAGAATATTATAAAATGTTTATAATCAGTGATCAAAAACTCAGTGGATGTTGAAAAAAAGGAGTCCAACTACTGGCATAATATTCAAGGCTCCAAGGCCTATTTTTTTTTTTTAACAAGGGGTTCTGAAAGCATATCTTTGAATAATGTCACAGTATTTGTCCAGTAAACATTTAGAATGTATGGGAAGTTGTGCTCATCCAGGAAAGTGAAAGATTCATGTCATCTTTGATAATAATGATGTACACTTTTTAATCTAATTATTGGCTTGCAGCACTCATTCGTTCTTTAACAAGTCTAATATCTTTACCAATGGAATCCTGCCCTGAGAAAAGTAAAAAGCGGCTACTGTTTATTGCCCGTTTTCTAAATCTGGTGGACATTGTGGCAGGCCTGCTTCTAATCATCCATTCTGACTTCATTTCTCTGCATTAAGCGAGTGCGCTGGCCAAACGGAGCTTGCTGATAGGTGAACAGGTACTCGAACTTGTTTACCTCTGTGCTTGTGCACTTAGCTTTGCTTCTACCAGTGACTCTGCCCTTCCACCTCTAGTTTCAGACTCTGGCTAGTGATGTGCTCCTCATTCTCCACCAACTTAATGAACGTGTCTTTACTTTCCCAAATGTCCCTTGAACTCATCCCTTCTATAAACTTCCAAGTTACCGTTGACTTTTTATGG
Organism: Murina feae; assembly: GCA_004026665.1. Taxonomy (NCBI): domain Eukaryota; kingdom Metazoa; phylum Chordata; class Mammalia; order Chiroptera; family Vespertilionidae; genus Murina; species Murina feae. The sequence goes on along the minus strand of PVJC01016395.1, from coordinate 9,495 downwards.
CAATAATTACCTTACAAAAATACACTATTCATATAAATGAGTTTTCCTGCCTTTTAAAGCCCTACTTCCTTAACACATTGCAGGCAGATCATGAGCATTCTCATGTTTTCATATTACACAGTGCTTTACGTAAATGTTAAAGGCACGCCTCAAAATTATATACCCATTGCATTTTGAAGTTACTTATTACATGCTCTTACAAGCTAACATCTTTTTAAAGTACGATACTTTGTAAAACATTTTTTGTACTCGTTCAGTAGAAAGTTATCTGGCTACTGGGTAAAACTAGCAATAAAACTACTGGTGCACAATGTGCTAAGACCAGCATTTTTCTACTCACTTTGTGTCCTTCACGTCCTTCATGATGCCTAGCATAGATACGGCAGATGCTTCAGTTACCTATCACTGCAGAACAAACCACCCAAAGCTTAGTGACCTCACACAGCAGTCATGTTATTATTTCTCTGGGACTGATTTGGCAGATTTTTCTGTCCCATAAGATGTTGACTTGGACTGCAGTCACCTGAGGATGCAAATAGGCTGTCACACACACGATGGCTCACTTAAAACCTGGTCATCGATCTTGGCTGTTGGCTAGAAGCTCAGCTGGGCCAGGGCTTCTCACAGCATGGTGGCTGAGTTACAAGAGGAAGCATGCCAGAAGCAAGAATTCTCAGAGTTAGGCAGGGGAAAAAGCCAGCACTTCGAAAGGCTAGGCCTGGAATTATCACAGTGCATTGCTACCGCAGGCCATTGATCAAAGTAGTTCTGGAACCAGCCTAGACTCAAGGGAAAAAGAAATAAGTACGTACTTACCACACAATGAGGCAAGTGACCAAGAATTGGCATTCATATAGAATAACCACAGCAGGTAAACATGTTCTTTTATTCAGCCAATATCACGGAGCATTTTCTATTATGAGCATTATTTTAGGTACTGAGGTTATAGCAATGAGAAAAAACAACAACAACACACCAAACAAGCAAAACCTCCTACTCATTGTGAAGCTTTTATTCTACTGGAATAAGAAAGAATCTAAAAAGCAAAATACATAGTACATTAGAAGATGATAGGTACTGTGAGTGAGGTGTCTGTGTCACAGTGTTCTCATTGCCTGTTTGTCCTAGTGTAAATATTAATAGCATCTCTTTTACTCTCAAAAGTGTTTAGATTTGGACAAAAATTTATTTAGCCATCCTAACTATGGAAAGGAAAGTCAGCATCAGAGAAATAAAACAGAACATGCTCTTTTTAAAGGAACAGAGGAAACTCTTGGAAAGCTAGAAGAGGCTATAGTTGATCAAATGGTGCAGCCATTTAGTAATAATAATTATGGAGTGTTTACTGAGAAAAGCCCTGTGATAAATGTTTTATGTGTATTAGTTCATTTAAATCTCTCAGTAAATCAGTAAGATAAATGAATGAATGCAATTTAAATATGAGAAAACTGAAGTGACAGAGGCACAGGAAGTGTAGGGTATTGGAGGATATATATGTAAATAAGATGATCAGTAAAAATATCACTGACAAAGTGACATGTGAGTAAAGATCTAAAAGAGGTATGAAAGCCAAGTGTGTAGATACATTTATGAATTTTAGCCCAGTGAAAATTTGCAATTCATGCATGAAAATGAATAAAACATTTTGTTGGTGTACATTACTCTGTAGATAAAATTCACAGGCTTTTCCTTCTTCTAAATTAGTGTGCTCTGCAACTAATTTGATTAATCCAAGATGCCCATGTCTCCCTTTTTCTTATTTATTTCTGGAAGTAGAATTAGTATGTTCCCTCAAACTCAATCTGGTATTGGTGCAGCTTCTGCAATGAAGTATATTCAATTTGGGCATATGCCTCAATTTTTTTTTTAAAGAATAAGTGGCTTTTAATTCTGAAAGCCCCTTGTAGATTTTGGAGCATATTACCTATGTTATTTTGGGGAAAATTGTGAAATATAAATGTTATTCACCAGAGGGTGCTGTTGCCATCTGAAACAAAATACAACATCATATTCTTTAGGTAATCTTAAGAGCTTAGACTTTGCTTTGGGAAATATAATTTTAAAAAATATTCTCTTTCTTGTTTTTCTCTCCTTCTTTTCCATTCTCTTCATCTTAACTTCTACAACTCCTTCAAATCTATCACTTTAATGATGCTTTATGTCAACTAATATTAAAATCAGTTGAAATCACATTAACCATAACTGCTGATAACAACCATGGGATCATGAATATATAGGTAATTCACAAAAGGAAGCAAGTATATGTAAATGAGGTTGATAAGCTGAAATACATTTCTTGTCTAAAAGTTTTACTATGTAGAACACCAATGTGGTTATTACACATGTCCTTCAAATAAATGAATGATTATAAGTAATATACAGGTTTATGACAATAATATTATGTCTATTGTCCATGAGGCTTTGAGTTTATGTTTAAATGATACAATGAAAAGATCTTGGCATCATAATTTATGATTAAAGTATGAACATATGAGCTACTTTCTCCTGTAAGCCAGGACAACCTGGTCTTACTGTCTGCTAAGTATAAATAATAATAATAATAAATACCAATATCAAGAAGTTGTTGTGTGGATTATATAGGTAATTCATGTGAAACCGCTAACAGTGCCTGACACATGGTAAACACTTATTATTGTTGTATTTTGTGGATCTAGAGTTTAACTATTTGGGTTAAAATCTTGGCTATATCACTTAATATCTGAGTAACATTCGTTAGGTTATCTATTGCTCCATGCCTCAGTTTTATCATATTTAAAGTGATGCTAACCTCCAGTGCAATACCGAATAAAAGCATCAAGATAAGATATTCTTCACCCACCCCTAATCTTAGGAAGAAAGCATTCAGTCTTTCACCATGAAGAATGATGTTATTGCCCTAGCTGGTTTGGCTCAGTGGATAGAGCATTGGCCTGCAGACTCAAGGGTCGTGGATTTGATTCCAGTCAAGGGGGTACCTAGGTTGCAGGCTCTTCCCCAGCCAAAGGCCCTGGTCAGGACATATCCAGCAGGCAATCAATTAACATGTTTCTCTCACATTGCTATTTCTCTTTGTCTTTCCCTCGCTCTTCCACTCTTCTAAAAGTCAATGGAAAATATCCTTGGGTGAGGATTTAAAAAAAAAGAACAATGTCAGCTGTCAAAGTTTTGTATATATCTTTTTATCAGGTTGAGAAGTTTTCCTTCCATACCTGCTTTGTTGGGAGTTTTAAAAAAATTACGTGTATGGGGTGATATCTAATCTAATAAAAGAGTAATATTGAAATTGACATTTCTTCAGGACTCCTAAGCCACGCCCACCAGCCAATCAGAGCGGCTGTATGCAAATTAATCCAGCCTAGATGGAGGCCAGCAATCATGGAGCTAGAGTAAATAGCAGGCTTCCGTTGCACCAGGAGTAAACTGTCTGCCTAGGCCGGCTGGGCTTCTCCAGGCTCAGGCAACAACATAGTTGCAACATTGTTTCAATTATAGAAGCCTAGGAGCTGAAGCAAACAGCAGGCTTCCATTGCATCAGCAATGGAGGAAACTGTCTGCCTAGGCTGGCTGAGCCTCTAACTAAGTCAACATTCTTTCAATTATAGAAGCCATGGAGCTGAAGCCAACAGGAGGCTTTGTTACCTGCCTAGGCCTCGGCTTAAAGCAACAGTATTAATTATAGAAGATAAATAAACCCCAGAAATTTGCTTCCAGCCGGTTTCCTGTTCCTGCTGGGACATTGGGGCAATGGGAGCTGTGGGCAGCCTAAAAGCCTAAAAATGCCTCTCAGCTTGTCACCTAGGCTGGCCACACCCCAACGGAGTGAGGGATCCCACTGGGAGGCTTGGCCAGCCTGCAAACAGCCATCAGCCCATCACCTAGGCTGGCCATACCCCAATGGAGTGAGGGTCCACACTGGGGGCTTGGCCGGCCTGCAAACAGCCATCAGCCCCACACTCAGGCTGGCCAGGTACCCCAGTAGGGACCCCAAACCTGAAGGGACTGTGGGCAGCCTGAAAACACCCCTCAGCTCCTCACCCAGGCTGCCTAAGCACCCCAGTAGGGACCCAAAACCTGAAGGAGCTATGGGGAGCCTGAAAACAGCCCTCAGACTGTCACCCAGGCTGACTATACCCCAATAGGGTGAGGGTCCACACTGGGGGGCTTGGCCAGCCTGCAAACAGCCATCAGACCCTCACCCAGGCTGACCAGGCACGCCAGCAGGTGGATATCCCCAGGGGGTCCCAGACTGTGAGAGGGCACAGGCCGGGCTGAGGGACCTCCTGAGTGCACAAATTTTTGTGCGCCGGGCCCCTAGTCCTATATAATAAAATGGTAATATGCAAATAGAATGGTGGGATGACTGGTCACTATGATGCACACTGACCACCAGGGGGTAGATGTTCAATGCAGGAGCTGCCCTTAGCCCGATTGGGGCCTGCTGGCCAATCTCTTGGTCCCTTCCCCTGACTGGTAGGCTCTGATCACCCAATGGTGAATGGGGAACAAGGGTGGGTGGTGGTGGATGCAGGGGTGCCAGGCCAAAGCCCTCACCCTGCCAGTGACCCCACATATAGAGGGCGACTAGTGGAGGGGGGGCGGGGCTGGTGAGCTCAATAGCCAACCTCTTGGTCCCTCACCCTGGCCAGAAGGCTCTGATTACCTTTTGGCAAAATGGTAACCAGGGGTGGGTGGTGGTAGGGGACAGAGCCTGCTGCTGGCAGCCCAGAAAAATGGCCCTGATCACAGGCCAGGCTTAGGAACCGTACCCATGCATGAATTTCAAGCACTGAGCTTCTAGTTGGTTAAGAAAATTATATAAGTTTTAAGTGCAGATTTCTATAATACATCATCTGTATATTGCATTGTGTTCCCAATACCCAAAGCCAAGTCTTCTTCCATCACCATATATTTGACCCTCTTCACCTTTTCCCACATCACTCCCACCCCTTTCCCTCTGGTAACCACCATACTGTTGTCTGTGTTTATGAGTTTTTATTTATTTTTCTTGTTTGTTCATTTGTTGCATTCAGTTTTATATTTCATATATGAGTGAAATCATATGGCTTTTTACTCTTTCTGTCTGACATTTTGCTTAGCATGATATTTTCAAGATCCATCCATGTTGCAAAAGACAGTGTTTCATCTTTCCTTAGGGCTGAGTGGTATTCTGTCCTATATGTACCGCATCGTCTTTATCCAGCCATTCATCAAAGGACATGTAGTTGTTTCTATGTCTTGGGCACTGTGAATAGTGCTGCAATGAACATAGGGTGCACATATCTTTGCAAGTAAATGTTTACTAAATTTTTGGGTAGGTATGCAGAAGAGGCATTGCTGGGTCATATGATAAGTCTATTCTTAATTTTTTTAGGAGCTGCCATACTGTTTTCCATATTGGCTGTACCAGTTTACATTCCCACTAGTAGTGAATGAGGGTCCCCCTTTCTTCACTTCTCCAAAACTTATGATTACTTTCTTGATGATAATAGCCAATCTAACAGGTTTGAGGTATAGTTTTAGTTTTGATTTGATTTTCCCTAATAGCTAGTGAAGTTGATCGTCTTGTCAAAAAATCTGTTGGACATTTGTATGTCTTCTTGGGAGAAGTATCTGTTCATATCCTTTTCCCATTTAAAAAAATATATATTTCATTGATTTTTTTACAGAGAGGAAGGGAGAGGGATAGAGAGTTAGAAACATCGATGAGAGAGAAACATCGATCAGCTGCCTCCTGCACACCCCCTACTGGGGATGTGCCTGCAACCATGGTACATGCCTTTGACCGGAATCGAACCTGGGACCCTTCAGTCCGCAGGCTGACGCTCTATCCACTGAGCCAAACTGGTCAAAGCCTCTTCCCATTTTTTTAAGTAGATTGTTTGTTTGGTGTTGAGTTTTATGGTTCTTTATATATTTTGGATATGTAAAGCTCCTTTGTGGAGCTTTTGTTTGCAAATATCTTCCTTCTCCCACTCAGTTGGTTGACTTTTTGTTTTGTTAGTGGTTACATTTGCTGTGCAGAAGCTTTTTAGTTTAATATAGTTCCACTCATTTATTTTTGCCTTTATTTCCCTTGATTTTGGGGTCAACTTTATAAAATCCTCTTTTAAGACCAAGGTCCATAAGTTTTGTACCTATGTTTTCTTATAGGCATTTTATTGTTTCAGGTTTTATATTTAGGTCATTGATCCATTTTAATTGAATGTTTGTATATTGGGACAAACAGTATTCTAGTTTCATTCTTTTGTATATGGCTTTCCAATTTTCCAACATCATTTATTGAAGAGGCTTACTTTTCTCCATTGTATGTTTTAGCTTCTTTGTCAAAAATTATTTACCCATATACATGTGAGTGTTAAGAGTTTTTATTATGAGTAGGAGTTGGATTTTTAAAAAATTTTTTCTCTATTGTGGCCATGTAGGTTTTATTCTTTATTTAATACTAGGGGCCCGGTGCACAAAAATTTACACACTTGGGGAGCTCCCTCAGCCCAGCCTGTGCCCTCTCACAGTCTGAAACCCCTCGGGGGATGTCTACCTGCTGGCATGCCTGGCCAGCCTGAGTGAGGGGCTGATGGCTGTTTGCAGGCTGGCCAAGTCCCCTTCAGGGTTCAGGTCCCCACTGGGGTGCCTGGTCAGTCTGGGTGAGGGGCTGAGGGTTGTTTGCAGGCTGGCCACAGCTCCCATTGACCCAAGGTTCCAGTGAGGCCACTGGCTGGAAGCAGGTTTCTGAGGTTTATTTATCTTCTATAATTGAAACTGTGTTGCCTTAGCAGAGGCCACAGCCTGCCTAGGCAGGCAGCGAAGCCTCCTGTTTGCTTCAGCTTAGTGGCCTCTATAATTGAAACTTTGTTGCCTTGAGTGGAGGCCACAGCCAGCCTAGGCAGTCAGTTTCTTCCATCGCTGGCCTCCTTTTTGCTCTAGATCCATGGCTGCTGGCAGCCACCTTGGCTGGGTTAATTTGCATACAGCCACTCTGATTGGCTGGTGGGCATGGCTTAGGTGTCTCAGAGTGATGGTTAATTTGAATATTACTCTTTTATTAGATTAGATAATGTATTACATTGACTTTGGATATTAAAACATCCTTCCATTACTAAGATAAACCCTTTTTGGTTATAGTGCTTCTTTTTATGTATTCTTGCATATGTCTTATCAATATTTTGCTAAGGAGTTTTGCATCTTTGTGAGTGATATTGGTCTGTAATTTTCTCTCTTTGTAATATCTTTGTCTCTACTCTTTGGTTTCAGAGTAACTGATCTCAGGTTACCAAATACTATTGTTATATAGTCCCTTTGTCTGTATTTCCTGGAAAAAAAAGGTATTATTTATCCTTTAAATATTTGATAAAATTTACTTGTGAAATGGTCAGGTAGTCAAATAGTACTGTAATGGCTAATAGGGACACAGGTATCACTATTACTGCTTTTAGGTTGAATTGTCACATATATTTCCATAGATAGTCATAGCTCAAATAAATTCAGAAAGTTTATTGTTTACACAGACAGAAAAAGCATGGCTAGAACAGTCTCAACTCCCCAAATACTCAGTACCACAGGATAACACCAAACCGGAGTTCAGATGGCAGACAGCACAAGCAGTGGGTTACTCTGTCATGGAGAAGTGGCCTCTAAGCTATAGTCAAACAGCTTTATAAATTTCCACAGAAACCTCCAGCTATGTCCTAAGGAAGGGATGGGAGGGCGAGTTGGAACATCCTGCATTCAACTGAAACTAGGGAGATGGATGAAAATTGCCTGGTGGCAGTCTTCCACAAGACACAAATGAGAAATTGCCTTATGGAAACTCCTCAACAGACTTATCTGTTCTCACTCCATGAGGAATCACAGGGCATTCCACCAATACTTGCTTCAGCATGTGGTCAAGCCTTGCCTTTGAGATCTCCTACGTGATCTATGTGAGAATGTGCAAGGTCAACAGGATACTGTGGAAGAGGCTTCCTCTTAATGTGACCTATCTGGGCCTAGGCTTTTATTTGTGGAATTATTTTTAATTACTAATTCCGTTTCTTTCCTTTATAGGTCTATTCAGATTCTCTAATTCTTCTTCAGTTAGAATTTTTTTTCCAATTAGTTTAGGTAATTTATGCCTTTCTAGAAATTACTCCATTTCACCTAAACTATCTGATGTATTGGTGTTGCATTAGCTTATAATCTTTTTTTATTTCTGGAAGGTTAGTAGCAATACCCATTTTTTATTCCTGATACTGGTAATTAGTGTCTTCTTCTCGCTCTCTTTTTTCTACTTTAGTGTAGCAAAAAGTTTGTTAATTTTATTAGTTCTTTCAACTCGCCAACTCTTTTTTATATATAATATATTTTTATTGATTTCAGAGAGGAAGGGAGAGGGAGAGAGAGAATCATCATGGATGAGAGAGAATCATCAATTGGCTACCTTCTGCATGCCCCCTACTGGGGATTGAGCCTGCAACCTGAGCATATGCCCTTGACCTGAATCAAACCTGGACCCTTCAGTCTGCAGGCCGACGCTCTGTCCACTGAACCAAATGGGCTAGGGCCGCCAACTTTTTATTTTATTGAATTTCTTCCATTGTTAGTTTTCTGTTTCAGTATTTTTTTCTTCTAATCATTATTCTTTTTATATTTATTTCTTTAGGTTTATTTTGCTGCTTTTTCTGGCTGCTTCAGGTGGAAGCTTATATTATTGAAATTAAATCTTTTTTCTTATCTGATAAAATTGTTAATGCTCTAACAATTTTAGCCAACGCTCACATACTAAAGTGTTTCTAATTGCCAGGAACAGAATAGTACAAGGTTTCTGCATGACTTTGGAAGAGATGATAAACTATATGACAAGAAATTTATCTACTCCAAACAATTGGATTGATTTAATGGGCACTTTGGTGAAGCTGCCCTGAGGAGCCACTTTTCTTTTACATTTTCTATTGCTTCCCCAACATCTAAAGACCAAAAAGTGTTTCTAAGGCTACAAACAACTAATATTGAGTTCTTAGGACTCTGTTTTTTGTTAATGAAATGATGTTATGTAAGAGAATGATGAAGGTACACTAAAATAAGTGTAATTGTTTTTGTCATTGAAAAAAGAGAGTTTTGCATGAGTAGACTTGGGAATGGTATAATATCTTAATGAAAAGTGTTGGCCTCTGAATGTCTGGAATCTGGCATGATATGCTTCCATTCGAAGGTGTTGAAGATACTACTCTTGCCTCGCTCGATGAAGAACACCTAAACCATAATTCCGGATTCAACCATTGAGGTCACTTTGCTGTAACTAAGCAGTGGGGAAAGAGAGAAATCAAGGGAGGCAGAAAAACCTGAACTTAAAAAAAATTTAGTAGTTCTATGAAAATAAAAGAGGATAGATTTAATTTGTTGGAGATTTATTTTTATCTAATAAGTAGGGGCCCGGTGCACAAAAATTTGTGCACTCAGGGGGCGGGGTCCCTCAGCCCAGCCTGTGCCCTCTTGCTGTCTGGGACACCTGGGGGGGGG
>PVJC01016394.1:6764-33869 GCA_004026665.1 Murina feae | reverse complement strand
TGTGGCTGCCAACCTCCATCTTGGCTGGGTTAATTTGCATACAGATGCTCTGATTGGATGGTGGGTGTGGCTTGGATGGTGGGCGTGGCTTGGGCATCTTGCAGAGATGGTTAATTTCCATATTACTCTTTTATTAGAGTAGATGGCCTTCTGGTTTCCCCTTTTCTTAGGCTGGGCCCAGGCATTGGTTTTTCCCCTTAATCCAAGTGACTTGACCCACAGCAGAACATTTCTCCTGGGGACATTTCTCCAAAGTGTCCCTGTGTCCCTGCCTGACTCCCCCCACCCAGACCACCATCTCCCTGGGGAGGCAGTCTGGATGTTCAGAGGAGAAAATCTGATCCATAAAGCTCATTGCTTTTCTTTGCCTCAGCAAGGCTGATTTGGGCAAAATGCCCAAAAGAACTCAACATATTTATAGTTTTGTTTGATCTACTTTTAAATGCTCCATGCAGAGTCATTCAAGTGAAATGACAATGCAGAATTTCAAAGGAAAAACTGAAGGAAGATTCTAAATATAAGTTATTTGTTGAGCATAAACAAGATTTCTCCCTTCTATTCAACATATTCCAACATATCTATTTTTAAAGGCATTCTCAAACTTTATTGCTGATAAATGGACCTATCAGATTCCTAACTTTTACCATTAAGGGAGAAGCAAGGAGGGAAAAAGAAGAGGAAAGAGAATGGGGTGCATGTGAGCATATGCATATTAGGAATTGTGACAAGGGTTTAGAAATATCCTAAAGACCTCATCTGGGGTCCATTTCTCTTGCCTATTATTTTTTTAAATATACTTTTATTTATTTCAGAGAGGGAGGGAGAGGGAAAAAGATAGAAACATCAATGATGAGGGAGACTCATTGATCAGCTGCCTCCTGCACACTCCAGGAGATCAAGCTCGCAACCTGGGCATGTGTCCTGACCAGGAATTAAACCGTATTCTCCTGGTTCATAGGTCGACACTCAACCACTGAGCCACACCAGTTGGGCTATATCTTGCCTATTCTTAGAGAATTCTCAGGGGAAAACACCATAAACAGATACAGAGTCTCTCAGATTTGAAAATCAGTACCACGGGAGATTTAGAGAATGACAGAAAATTCCACATTTCTCTTTAGGAAGGAGGGAAAATATCTGTATTATAGGTAGTCAAAATAATTTTTAAATTTTGACTCACTTTTACTATAGTTTCCCTCTCATTCCCGTCACAATAAAGAAAGGGATAGCCTAGGTATTTATGAATTTTCTTGATGCAATAGGGGTTGTCATATCCACAATTTCTTTCTTCCTATCTAAAAGCAGAGGCTCTTAGCAGAAGTTTCTGGATAGAATTCAGGGAACCTAAACTTAGATGGAAAGGAAATTATATCTTTGTTTTTACTGTCTTCTCACTGAAATCTGGCCTTTCTTTCCACTGTACACATAAGCAACAAACCATACTGGTAATAGCAGCACCAGTGGATTTTCTATATTTCCCATCACAGGGGTAGTTATTTTCATTTCACATCATGGTTGTTGCAATTATGGTACCTTAAAATATCATTTACACTCATCCCTATTTCAAAATTATAACTTCCAGACCCAGTGCTGGATCTTGCTATTAATGAGTCAATAAAGAATATGTATTACTAGGTTTTTGCAACATTTTGAAAACTGTATTTCAATATAATTGGTTTCCTTTGTAATCCTATGGATTTGATTTTATTCATTTACAAACATTACACTGAGAAGGGAGGGGTCCACAGACTTCAAGAGACTGGCAAACAGGTTCCTTAGCAATTTTTTTAAAAAGTTAACTCTTAATCCCTCTTTTCAAGATTATGGTTTGCAAGGAAACACAAAGGTACAGGGGGGAGGGTTATACAAGTAAAATAAAGCAGCAAACATAACATTTGGACACTACACTGGAATGTTTTATGGGTTTGGGAGTAGCACGTAATGACAAAAGAACCATATTGGGCAACTTAATAGGTCCTGATCCACGAATGGTTGTGTGGCACAGCATTCAGAAGGCTGTTTGCCAAGTGGCCTCTTATTATCCGGGTCAGTGGCTGGCAAGAGCCCCGCTCTGTCATCTGGCACCTTGGCTCAGCTGAGCTCAATGCCCATGCTCCCTTGCACAAAGGCCAACACAGCTCATTTGCAGGTTGACACCTGCCACTGCCTCTACATCCCACCTTCAATAGAGCCCTACATTTTTCTCCCTTTGCTAGCTAGTAAAGTTCCAGAATACACTCCAAAGCCCATCCCTTCCAACACCCAGCCAGGGATAAAAAAAAGTCACCTGGGCTTCTGTGTACCCACATATCTTTATATACACTCTTTCTAATTAGTTGCATTGTCATTGTTTGCCTGCATGTCCCCAGAGCCTGCTGGGCAGTGAGTGCACAAATGTTTCATGAAGGGAGGGACGTTTATACCAATGTTTATAACTGTACAGGATTTGCCTAGAAGGGCGGCGTGACTTCCACTACGGTCCCATCTTTGTGCTTTCAGTAGAGGATGAAGGACCCTGAGGTTAGTAAGTCCAACTGAGATTGGAGCCAGCTGACATATTCTTCAAAACATTTTTTTAAATCAAGAAAAATGTAATTCCACTTTTTCGAAGCTATACTCCAGATAACTTACATGACATGCGCCAAGACATGCATAATGTTCACTGCTACATTATTCAGAAAAGTGAAACACAGGAATCATCCTAAACGTTCTTTGAGAATGGAACTGTTGGTCAAGTTGTGGGATATCTACTACACATGGACTATGAGAGGTGGTGTCACTTCCAATGAACTAATACTGTCACATTTCCAAGATTCTCTTCAAACAGAACTACCTACAATACAGTGTAAACAGTATAAATGTATGGAGTGCTCCTAGGAGTATGACCAGGAGAAGGAATTTTATGCTACTCTTCATGCCATGACTTTCCTTCAATTTTTTACACTAAGTATTATTTTTATAAGTCTAACCAAGAACACTCAGGGTGAGTCTATAAGGAAATGTACAACTCACAGAAAAAGCAAACTCAGAGGGAAGTAGGGGAGGGTCGGGGTGAAGGGGAGAGACCAACCAAAGGACTTGTATGCATGCATATAAGCATAGGCATTGGATGGGGACAGTAGAGGGTTAGGGTGAGGGCAGGAGTCGGGGGATGAGGGGACATTGGGGGGATAAGGACACATTTGTAATATCTTAATCAATAAAGGGGGGGGAAGCAAAAGAACAATGAGGTCTAAACAGCACAATAACAGAAAAAGCTGCCTCACAGTGTGGGCGGTTTCACAGTCATCGGGACAAAGCCCAGTCCTGTGGGCTTGGCTTCCTCTAGGGGCTGTAATGGCTCTATTGCCAAGGCCCCTCTGAGGGGTCTAGAGGGGTGTCTTCCAGAAAGGGAGAGGTGTCTAGGTGAATGAGCAGTGCAAAGGGACTGGGTACTTGTAAGGGAAGGTTTTTAAACAGACTTTTTTCCAAACTAAAATGTTAGTGATGCATACATTTTCTCCTTGCTCCAAGCAAATAAAGGAGTGTCTCATTTACTTAAGCGAGTCCTATTTTCCTTGCAAGTATGGCAGAGTAGCAAAGCTCCATTAAAAATGGACACAAAACACTGGGGGGTAGGGGAGGCTGGGGGAAGGGCAGGGGGAAAAAGAGATATATGTACTAATCTTTGTAAAGCTTTATGTAATAAAAAAAACTTCGAATATTTTTCTAAGATAAAATGGCTTATGAATCATGACTAAATAAATGCAGAGATTCTTTCTTAAAAAAATGGCATCTCAGACTTTGCATTTTCCAAATTGATATGCACCTTTACTCTCCCCTCAGAGGGAGGGAACAAAGTGTCATGAAAAGTGTAAATTTAGAAATTATAAATCTAGAAAGTGTCAATCTAGAAATCTTGAGGCAAGAAAATAAATGTAGAGTCATTCGTGAAGAAAGGACAGCAGTGGGGGAGAAAGGAGAGAAATAAATGCATGTGAATCTCTCCAACAACGCTGATTTTTGTCCGCACTCCTTGCTTCAGCATTCAAATATCTTCACCTCAACAGGCTTTATTATAAAGTCAGTCTCCTTTGCATGATGAAACATCCTGAAGGGCAGGAATTGAATTTTTCTTTCTACTCTTCTGCAGCAGGACTTGGCAAACTCTGAGAGCCATAGTCTCGGTGGCAACTACTTAACTCTGCTGTTGCAGTGGGAAAGCAGGCATAGATAATATCTAAATAAATGGGTGTGGCTATTTGCCAATAAAACTTTATTTACAAAAACAGACAGTACAGAATTTGGCCTATGGACTGTGGTTTGCACACCTCTGATCTATAGGAAGGAGAAATAAAAGGTCCAAATCAGAGACCAGGGATAATATTTTTTTAAGAAAGAGCAAGAAACATTGCTAAACTTGAATCAGCTTAGAAGTGACCCCCTCCCAGACACCTTCCCAATAACTGCTTTTGAGGCAGGGTTAGTTTAGTGTTCCCATCATCACCACCACGGATAGCACGGCAGCCAATGCAAAACCACTCTCCTCACCCTGCCTATACCACTGGGACTGTTCGAATCTCCATTCCTAGACTCCTATGGGCAGCAGCTGAGCTGGCCTCCTTGTGGATTACTACAAGCTAGCCCAGAGCCCAGCCAGAACAGTCCTTTAGTAATGATCTCAAAAACAAGGGAAAGAGGCCCAACCGGAGTGGCTCAGTGGTTGAGCATCAACCTTCAAACCAGGAGGTCACAGTTCGATTCCCTGTCAGGGCACATGCCCAGGTTGCGGCTCCATCCCCAGTGTGGGGGGTGCTGGAGGCAACCAATTAATGATTCACTCTCATCTTTGATGTTTCTATCTTTCTCTCCCTCTCCCTTCCTCTATGAAATCAATAAAAGATATACTTTAATTTAAAAAGGTATTTATCTTTCTCTGACAAAGATAAATATCACATGATCTCACTCATCTGTGGATTATAATGAACAACATAAATCAATGAACAAAAACTGATGTAGAGACAGAGAAGCATCGATCAGATGCTCAAAACTCAAAGGTAAGGTAGGGGAGGGTGGGCATGATGGGGAGAGATCAACTAAAGGACTTGTATGCATGCATATAAGCATAAGCAATGGATGTGGACAACAGGGGGTGAGGGTGAGGGCAGGAGTGGGGGAATGAGGGAACATTGGGGGGATAAGGTCACATTTGTAATATCTTACTCAATAAAGGGGGGAACATTTTTAAAATTTCACAAAAACAAAAATAAAAACAAAAAAAGGTAAAGGACAACAAAGAAATGATGAAGGATATGAAGAAGGAGGAGTTACAAATGACCCTGAAGAGTTGATGAGAAGAAATGAAGGATGGGAAGCAGAAGAGAGAAGCAGCAGGAGTCTGACAGGTGGAAGAATCTGACACTCAACCATGTGGGGACAGCTGAGGACATGACAATTGCCTACCATCAGCCATTCTACCACAAAACATCTAATCTGGGCCAGGTCCAGCCAGGGATGGGTTCAGCGATAGATAGGCAGCCATAAGCTAGGGTGGCACAATGAGAGGCAAAGATGGGTCTTCCCAGGGAATCTCAAAGAAAAGAAGGCCCCCTGTCCTTTCCACACTGGTTTTAATCAGGGAAGCCCACTAACTGGCCACAGCATGAAGCCAATTGAGCAAGAGGTGGGGCAGAGAGAGAAGAAACCAGTGCCCCAAGGAGCTTGCCTGACTCCCGGACTGTTTTACAAGACAGACATTTCCTTATGACCTAAGCCATGTTAAAACAGGGTATCTGGAGTTGTAGCCAAAAGCCCACTAACCAGTACAGTATCTAAAAGTGGGGGTGAGGGGTAAGGAAAACAAGGAGGGCAGCCCATCCCAGAGGTTAGGTTTGGGGACCTGTATACTTTGAGACATTCACTGAGCCTAGTAGTGAGTAGACACAGTAAAAGAGGCCAAAGACAGAAGCATAAAATAGCTTGCATTTAAGAAGGTGGAGAAGAGGAGTCAGCAAAATAAAACAGAGAAAGAGGAAGAGAGGGGATGAGGGGGCAAATACAGAGGCACAGAAGCAAAGCAGATGTTTTCACAAAGATAGTAACCCAACATGCTGGGAGGCATTGGCAGAGGCAGGACAGAGGAAGAGGTCTGATAGACCTGGGTTCCAATCCAAACTACACCACTCACTAGAAGTGTGGTCTTGGATAAGTCACAGGAACTCTCTGGTCTCACTTTTTCCAACTGTGAAATGAGGACAATACTACCATCTTCTCAGGGTTGTTAGAAGATGGCCTAGATATCTTTATTACAATACTCTGTGTAGTCAGGTGTACCACAGACCACATTTACATCCTAATTTCCCCCCCCCTCACCATATCCATGCCCTTTGTCACATGACTTTACAGTATCTCCTTTCAAGACAAAGTAGATTCCCCCACCTACCCACCCACACACCATGTGACTTGTTTTGGAAAACAAAGTGAAGTGGAAGTAGCCATGTGCCAGTTTAGAGCCCAAGTCCTAAGAGAACTCAGATGTTCCTACTGGCTCTGTTGCATGTACACATTGCCATGCAAATGTGCTCAAACTAGCCTGCTGGAGCATTTGAATCTCCCCAGGCATGCACCTGAGTTCAAGACAAATGCCAGCTGACCTCCAGACATTGAGAAAGCTCAGTCGAAATCAGAAAAGACACCCAGCTAGCTTCTAACTGACCCCAGGCTCCAAAGCAATAAATGCTTTATGCCACTGAGGTTTAGTGAGTGTTTGTTATGCAGAATTATTGTGGCACAATGCTTGGCACACAGCAGGTCCTCAAAAATGTTTAAAACTCACAGTCCATGAGTATAAAGGCTGAAAATATACTGTATCATTCTTCTTTCCTGGAAAGGTAAGTGTTATTTCTCCTGACTGTTTCTCCATGTTTACCAAGGCCCAAATGGCTAACAGAAGTTTTAGGCAGATTTTTTTGAAGTTTTCAAAAACACTAATTTTAAAGGAGAGGTTCATCTCCTGCTTATTGTATGTTTATCTTTAGCAACAAGTGCAAATGGAAAATAAAGCAGAAAGAAAGCTCTCCTGACACAGAATTCTCTTTTCCAAGCTATCCTTGATTCCTCAAAAAAAGAAAACACAAAATGTAATTGAGAAAGGGTAACATATGACATGTCAACTGTTTAAAATTTCTTAGCTCATGGTGATTAGAGGGTGTAGGGTATGTGACATATTGTTCTGATCCCTTTTTAATTATAGTAAAATATACATAACACAAAACAACAGTTTAACCACCTTTAAGGGTACAGTTCAGTGGCATTAAGCACATTCTCATCATTGTATAGCTATAACCACCATCCATGGTCAGAATTTTTTTCATCTTTCCAAACTGAAACTCTATACCCATTAAACATGAACTTACCATTCCCTTGCCCCCAGCCTCTGCCAACCACCCCACTATTTGCTGTCTCTATGAATCTGACTATTCTAGGTATGATTCTAGGGAATCATACAACATTTATCCTTTTGTGATTGGCTTATTTCACTTGGCATAATGTTCTCAGGTTCATCCATTTTGTAACATGAGTCAGAATTTCTTCCTTTTTAAGGCTGAATAATGCTTCAACCTTTTGCCTACTGTGAATAGTGTTGCTATGAACATGGGTGTATAGGCATCTGTTCAAGTCTATTTTCATTCCTTTTTATGTATCTTTATTAAAACTTTATTTTGAAATATTAAACATGTTAAAAGAAACACATCACTTAGCTAGCAGTCTTCAGGCATCATCTAACAAGGTTGGCAGGATATGATTTACGAATTGGCACCAAGAGTTTGCAATTCAATCCAATTTACCATGAATGGTTATATTCCACATTCATTGAAATAAACATGGAGGTGATATAAAAAAAATTAGGGAGAGCTAGGATGCTGCAGCATGCTGAGCTTAATGTAAAGTGAACCATATCTCACCATCCAGCCAACCCTGTGCAGTAAAGGTGGGAATGGGTGGTTTACCAAAGGCAGAAACACTGTTTTGACTTCATTATTCAACAAAATCACCATGGAGCTTTCTCAACTAAGAACCAGAATACTCTGAAAGCTCTCCAGAAGCTTCTGACAGGTCATGTGGGAACCTGGTTCCTTCAGCAAATATTTGCAGCCTGTAGGAGCAAGAAATGGACTACAGACAGTATGAGAATAAACCCCAATATTCCTTCCTGGGGGTCCTGGAAAGGGTTTAAAAGAGAAGAGTGAGATCCTTATGCTTTTCAACATTCCAAAAAATGTAATGGCAAAAAGAGGGTAAACAGGTTAAAATGCTTTGCAGGACTATTTATAAATAGCACTGTGATTCATGCATAGAACCGGTTATGTGCTAATGAAGATACAGGAACTTATCACCCAAAGGAACAAAAACTTTTAGAAAGGGTCCCTGGACTAACAAATACTAGAAACTTCTCTATCAACCTTTCAACCTGCAGATGAAGGAACTGATGCTTCAAAAGGTGAACTGATCTTCCTAAGATGGCTACTGGCTGGTAGAGCTGACATTTATATGTATTTCCCATGACTCCTCAGTTTCTGAATCATCCCGGGCAGAAGTATGAGGGAGAAAAAAGAATATCAATGGTTTTCCAGCCTCAACAAACTTCCAATCAGGCTTTAAGCCACTGAAAAGCAACAGGATATTTGTCAACTGCTATCAAATGCTGCTGGTTACCCAGGCCCGGCTGCCTCTGGCCATATGCAATCTAAAGATTGAAAGGGAGGCCATTCAGGCCTGTGTGCTTTTGTTTGTTTTGTTTTGTTTCTGTACAAAGCTGACATTCGTCAGCTCTAATAAATGATCACTTTCCATTTTCCACTTCAACTTGGGCTTTTCATAGAAGGAGTTCATACATCAATATGAATAGATCGATACAGTTCATAATTTATGAAGATATGGAAGGAGAAGAAATTGATCCTGTGGAACCACCCAACTGATGCTTGCTTCTCTTTCTCTCTTCCTTCTTGCCACCTAGGTTTGGTCATTTTTAAATTTATGAACACCTCCACCTGAGAGGATAGTAAGGAGTGAGAAAAGTGAAATGCCTCCCTGCATAAGCCTTTCTAATAGAAGACTGATAGTTAAACTGCAGAATGGTTTCTGTGTAGCATCCCTGCATTTCAATGATCCATGTTATTCCTGTCAAGCTTGCATGATGTAAATAAGAGCTAATGACAAACGCATACATATGCACATATATACACATACCTGCTTCAGAATGGAATGGGGCTTAACGAGTAAGGCATCACTGAGAGAGGAGTGGAGCAAGAGCCAGGGGGAGAGGGAAAGAAGAAAGGAAAGAGGCAAGGAGGAAAGGAGGCTCTTAACCATGACTGTGAATTGTACACAAAATCTTTGAAAGATCAGAGCTCTAAAGCGAAAGCTTGGGAGGACAGTGTGAAGTACTTTTTTTAAGTGTAAATATATGCACAAAATAGAATCACAATTTCCATTCCTGGCTCATCTCGGTTTGCTTGTCTCTGTCCACACAGTGCCAGACACATTGGTAACTCAGTTACTTTTACTCTCTGTGCCTAACTTCAAGGTTCTTACCTTTTATCTCAATGATTCAATCAAAAGTAAATTAATTTCAAAGGAAGCTAATTACTTCTAAAAAACCAAACTATTCCCAGCGATGTTTAAAGAGTTGCTTTAAAGCTTTTTAAAAGTCAAACATTAAAAAACTGGTATCATTTTTCCCTAAACAATGCTTTTTTAAAAGATCACTATGAACAGTATGCTTGTGTTTATTTGCTTGCTTTAATCTGTCAAATACCATGGCCTAGAAAAGAGTTAAAAGAAAAAAGGAGAAAACTCAATAGCAAACGTTCTGAAAATACTACTTTCCTTTGTAAGGAATGACAATACTGAATAATCCATCCAAATGGGCCCTGGGGACTGGAGAAAAGGAGGGAAGGAGGAAGCAAGAGAGAGTGAGGGGGAGGGAGGTTCTTTACTCCAGAGTTCCAGCATCTTCAACCAGCCAATCAGAGATGGTTACACAGGTAGATTTTATTTAAACTGAAATGTGAAAACACAATACAAATCACTGGTAACTCAAAATAGTGGCTTCCTGACAAGCAAAATTAACACACAATCACATAATCCAACCATCTTTTGTGATTAATATTTTCACTTTCTATCCCTGGCTTTGATAATTGTGACGATGAGCACTCAAATATTACAGAGGGAAAAGCCAGGAAGGAAAAAAATAAGGCTAAGTCTGACCCATGCACTCTAATAAAAGAATACTAAATAGATTGTTGTATGTAAAATAGACTAAACTTTGTATATTTTCATTTAGAAAACCTTGTGGAAGGTTATAAAATCAAATACAGATTAAAATGATCACATAAACTCTACTTTCATCTCATTATACCAGGAAACATGAAACCTTTCAGAGCCTTCTCACAAACACGGTTACCCTTATAACTTAATTCTACTTTCAGTCTTGTTACTCAAGATCTGGTTCAAGTTCTCTCCTTTGGAAACATAGTTCACTTTCTCACTCGCTACTAATGGCCCTTTATCAAGCCTAGAGTTAGAGTCAGTACTTACTGTCATGATCCACTTTCCAAAACAGACACTTAATACGTTTCCTCTCTCCCTCAGCACTCAGTCACTAAAGACAAGTTATCTGAATCATGGAATTTCAGCAGCTTCTTTTCCTTAATATAGAACTTAATAAGCCTGTTCTCCCTCTGGTAGTTTTCCTTTTGGGAGTTTGTTTTCTACGGAGTGAGTGTTTAAGCAAAAGTACCTATTTCCATGCAATAACTAAACTTGGTTCCAAGATTAATACTATGCGGCTTCTTCCTTCAAGGAAGTTACAATCAAATAAGGGAAATCAAAATCTAAACATGTGTGCAAATGCACACACACTCATATACACATAAAGAAAAATATAAGTATATTAAGAAAATAAAATGCAGCCACAAGTGTTCAAAAATAATCATTTAAGATTAGCCATTCACTAAGGCTTCTCTGATGCCATTATTTGTATTACTGCAGATATTTTTGTAAGATGAAGACAGCAAAAGACAGACTTCCTATGTCTGCCTTTATTGGTGCCTTGAGTATGTCATTTTTCCCTTCTTCCCACCTCAGTTTCTTTATATTTAAGGGGGGAAAATGGAGACTTATTTAACACTCTTTGTAATACTTTAAGCAATAAAAAAAATTTAAAAAAAACACAACGCTTCTCCTACTTCCCTTCACAGGGCTAATCTAAGAAGTGAAAGATTCTTTAAGTCTCTCTCTCTATATATAAACTGTAAAGTTCTACCCAAGTTAATTTTTGTTTATAAGACATCTTATTCAAATGTAATATTTTGTCATTTCCATTTCTCCACCATCTGAAAGCTAGTGACTGATACACACTAAGAATTCCCCTAGTATTAAAGGGAAACACTTTGTAATGAACAAGAGCGCTCCACAAAGGGCTATTATAACAGAAAAAAATCAAAAGTTAAGTTCATCTGTGGATCAGCAATAGGAAAAAAATATGAGAGGAAAAAACATCCTATTTACTAAAGCCAACAATAACCACAATCTGTGTAGAAGTAATGTTATAAAGAGTAAGCAGGACTGCACAAATAAGCCACACTGACACTTAACAGAATAAGCACGCCTATACCCCTGGATCACTAGAATCAGCTCTTTAGAAGTCAGAGGGGGATAACTGTTTGATTTTTGTGATATATTTGCAATTTTGGTTCACTGTGATGTTTGAGGAGGAGGAGTGAGGAGGAGAAAGGTTTTCATTTATGCACTTGCATATAGAGACCATTTGATGATACAATAGAAAACTTAAAACTGTTGGGGAAATGTCAATTCTTTCTAAATTGACTTATAATCTATCTAATAAAAGAGTAATATGCAAATTAGACATCATTCTGTCACAAAGATGGCTTCCCCCATGTCCACAAGTTGGAGGCGCCTATACTACATTTTATCTAATTAAAGAGTAATATGCAAATTAGGCATCATTCTGTCACAAAGATGGCCTCCCCCACAGCCACAAGATGGCGGTGCCCAGTCTGGCTCAGCCCTGCCACTGAAGTGGTCAGGCCTGTTAGCCAGGCAGGTGGTGGGGGAGGTGGGGGGCCCAAGGAGCAGAACAGGCGATCAGAGGGGCCTGGGGGTTCCCTTCCCAGGTCAGAGGCCTTCACCAGAGGCCTCAGACATGGGCAAGGGTAGAGCTGGTGATCAGAGGGCTGTGAGGGTTCCCTAGCCAGGCATAAGTCCTGGGCAGGGGCAAGGCCGGAGATGGCAGGGGCCTGGGAACCAGTGGAGCTGGCAAAGCAGGGGTCTGGGAGTCCCCTGCCCAGGCCTGCAGCCTTGGCCAGAGGCTGCCAGTGGGGCAAGGGCAGAGCCGGCGATGGCAGGGGGCAGGATTAGAGCTGGTGATTGCAGAGGCCTGGGCTCTGTGAAGCCGGCAATCGGAGGGGTTTGGGGTCTTCTGCCCAGGTCTGCAGCCTTGGCCAGAGCTTACAGGCCTGGGCAGGGGTGGAGCTGGGATTGGAGGGGCAGGGCTGGAGCTAATGATTGGAGTGAACTACAGAGGAAACACCTTTTCTTACCGCTCATTAGCTAAGCTCCCTGTATGCCTTAATATTCTTAGTAACTTGGGTAATAAGAATCCCTAAAGGTGATCTAGGGTTTTTCCACCACTCTCCTGGAGAAAAAAAAATGGTGGTCCACTGCTGGAGGGCTAAGAAATGTCATATCCTGCCCTAGCCGGTTTCACTCAGTGCATAATGCCTCAGCCTGCTGACTGCAGGGTCTGGGTTCAATTCTTACCAAGGGCATGTGCCTAGGTTGCAGCCTCCTCCCTGGCCAGGACCCAGGTCAGGGCATATGCAGGAGGCAACCAATCAAAGTGTTCCTCTCACTTTGATGTTTCTCTCTGTTTTTCCCTTCTCTTCCACATTCTCTAAAAATCAATGGAAACATTTCCTCAGGTGAGGATAAAAAAGAAAGAAATGTCATATCCTATGAAAGACACATCTTGAAAATGATTAAAGAAAGTTGTCATTTCTTCATGGTGAAGGGACTGGAGTCCATGTTGATGAAAACACCTTGGTGGCTGTGCTGACTGGAGGTGGCTGCAGCAATGGGGTGATGGGGCTGGTGGCTTCCCATGATTAGCCTGGTTGCCTCCCACTAAGGGAGGCCAGACTGCGGCTTAGGCTCACACCCCAAGGGGAGCAGAGAGCAGGCCTAAGCCGTTAGTAGGACATTTCCTGAGGGCTCCCAGTATGTGAGAGGGGGCAGGCTGGGCTGAGGAACCCCCTCCACCAGTGCACGAATTTCGTGCACCGGGCCCCTAGTTTTAAAGTAATTCAAATCCAAATCACAATGGAATTTTTAAAAACTTGATAACACGATTTTAGAATAAACAAGTGAGAATAGCTAAAATATTTTTGAAAATAGAGTGATAATGGGAAGGACACAAGCCCTACCATATGTTAAAATGTATTATAAAGCCATAATAGATAACTATCTTGATACAAAAATAGTGAGACAAATTATTGTTACAGAATCAAAAGTCCTGAAAAAGGCACTTATATATAATAACATTATATGATAAATGAGGTGACTATTTCAAAATAAAAATCAATTTGCATAGTAACCCCATATGATACATCAAAATTCCCTATAGATTAAAAATTAGAAGTAAAAAATGAAGCCAATACATAGATGCAAGGAACAGACTGACAGATCTATGAGGGGAATGGAAAGAGATTAACCAAAGAACTTATATACAGATATGCATAGCCTAGGGACACAGATAATAGTGTGGTGAAGGCTTGAGTGGAGGGGGGCAACAATAAAAAAATAAAAATTGAAGTCAGGAGAATAGAAATTAGGTAAGGATTTATTCAGAGAAATCATAAAAGAAAACATGAATATACTAATCTGCATAAAAATGTACTATTTCTGTACATTAAAACCTATTGTAAACAAAATGAAAAGCCAACAAACTGAGAAGCACAATTGCCATGACAAAGGAATAATACACTAATCAGTAAGAAAAATAGAAAAATCTCAATATAAGAGCAGAGAATGTGAACAAATGACAGAGAAAAATGTTCAAGCACTCAAGTAATCAAAGAAATTCAAGCTTAAAACACTAATAAGTATTCTTCCCACTGCTGGTGGTGGTGGTGCAAGCCTTCAAGAAATCAATTTGATAATAATAACTAAAAGTCCCATAAAATATATACATGATTTTGACTGATAATGCCACATTTAAGAATCTTTCCTAAAGAAATCATCAGAGTTGCAGATAAAAGATTGATGAGCAAAAATAGCCAACACGGAGTTTCTGACAATGGCAAGAAAAATTGGGACCATAAGTGCATTCTTCCGTTTCCAGCAAAGACTCTATGAAGCACAGAATTTCAAATATAAGAGGTTTGGCTTATAAATTACAGAGAATCTCATTTTTTTCTCAAGAAATGAACAATAGAATGCCATAGTCAGTTCTCTACCCTTCTCAAATCGATTATCTAATATTTAGGTCATCCCCTGCAAAACTGTCTTTTTGATCCTTCAGACTCACTATCTCCTAGGCAACTGATTGAATAAAGAAAATATAAAGCTTCACTGAGAGATATATAATTTTAAAGACTTGGATAAATGGAGTGTCACATCTTGTCCCTCAGCTGGGAGTGGGTAGTGGTATGGGATGTGAAAGAGAATGAGACAGACAGACAAGCACAGCCAGATACTGCATTTTAACACCAATTTGTGAGGTAATCTTTTAAAAAAAAAAAACAGCTTTATGGACATATAATTTGCATATCATAAAATTCACCTATCTTAAGTGTACAATTATATTTATGGAATTATGCAACCATCATAACTATCTAATTTTAGAACATTTCCATCATCCCAAAAAGAAACCTCATGCCCATTAGCAGTCACTTTCCATTCCCACACCCAGTTCTGGGCAAATGCTAATCACTTTCTGTCTCCAGGGATTTGTCTATTCTGGACATGTCATATAAATGAAAGCATACAATGTGTGATCTTTTGTGTCTGGCTGCTTTCACTTAGCATAATGTTTTCAAGGCACATCCATGCTGGAGCATGTACTGGTACTTCATTCCTTTTATTGTCAGATAATATTCTGTTGTATGGATAAACCAAATTTTGTTCATCTATTCATCAGCTGGTGGATATTTTGGTTGTTTCCATTTGGGGGCAATTATGAAGCATGCTGCTATGAACATCTGTGCACAAATTTATATGTGGACATACGTATTCATTTCTCTTGGGTGTGGAATGCTGGGTCATATGGTAACTTTATATCTAACTTTTTGAGGAACTGCCACAGTTTTCCAAAGCACCTGCACCATTTTACATTCCCATCATCAATGTATGGTTCATAGTATTCCCTTACAATCCTTTAAAAAATTTTTCCAAATTGTTCAGTGTTTTTATTTTTCTGATAATTTAAAAAATGTGAACATTCTGTAATTCAGCCACAGCCTTTACTTCTAGGCGACTTCTTCACTGGGTCTCAATTCTCTTTTAAATAACAAACTCTTGTTCCTGAAGGCAGTTAGTTTTTCATCACTCTTTCTGTCTAGATAACATCCAATGACAAATCCCATAGGGACAAGTATATGTACCCAGTTGGTCACACACAAGCTGAATTAAAGTCATCCTGAATGCTGCAGCCTCCGTGCCAGCCCGACCCCAAGCCCAAGGACAATCCTTTAAATTTTTAATTCCTCTTATTAGTAGTTTAAATCTCCTCTCCTTTTTTTCCTGATTAGTGTGGCTAAAATTCATCAATTTTGTTGACTATCTCAAAGAACCAACTTTTGGTTTCATTGATTTTCTGTACTGCTTTTTTTTATTCTCTATTTTGTTCATTTCCACTCTAATCTTTATTATTTTCTTCTTTCTGTTTGCTTTGAATTTAATTCACCTTTTTCTAGGGTAAAAAGTTAGGCTATAGACAAACCCACTTATGGGTATATATCCAAAGAAATCACTATCCCGAAGAGATATCTGTACATCCATGTTCACTGCAGAATTATTCACAGAAGCCAATACATGGAACAACCTAAGTGTCTGTCGACAAATGAATGGGTAAAGAAATTGTAATACACATACACACAGAGGAATATTATTCATCCATAAAAAAGGAAATCCTGCCATTTGCCATTTGAGTACATTATATGACATAAGTGAAACAAGTCAGACAGAGAAAAACAAATCTTTTATCTTCTTGCCACAACTAAAAAAAAACAAAAAAACAAAACAAAAAAACAAAACAAAACAAAAACCTGGTAAGTATGTGAGGTTAAGAAGTGTTAACTAACCTTACTGTAGTAATCATTTTATAATATATACATGTATTAAATCATCAAAATGTACACCTCACCCTAGCTGGTTTGACTCGGTGGATAGAGCGTTAGCCTGTGCACTGAAAGGTCCCAGATTCGATTCTGATCAAGGGCACATGCCCGGGTTGTGGCCCAATCCCCAGTAGAAGGCATGCAGGAGGCGGCCAATCAATGATTCTCTATTGTTATTGTTTCTAAATCTCTCTCCGTCTTCCTTCCTCGCTGAAATCAATAAAAAATATATTTTTTAATGCACACCTCAAACCTAGATATGTAATATGTCTATTATATGTCACTAAAACTGGGGAGGGGAGAAGTTCAGGTATTGATTTTAGATTTTTTTTTTAAATATAGGCATTTTCAGCTATAAATTTCACTCTAAGCATTGCTTTAGCTACATGCAATAAATTTTTGGATGTTGTGCTTTCATTTTCATTCATCTCAAAGCATTTTAAACTTTCCGTGTGGATTCTTCCTTGACCTACTGGTTATTTAGAAGTGTGTTGTTTTATTTCCATGTATTTGTGAATTTCCCAAATTTCCTTCTGTTGTTGATTTCTAATTTAATTTCACTGTGGTTGGAGAACATTCTTTGTATAATTTTAATAATTTTAATTTTATTGAGACTTCTTTTTTAGCCTAGCATATGGTCCGTCTTCGAAAATGCTCCACGGGCAACTGATCAGTAGTTGTTGCATGAAAACGACACTTTATTATTATTTTTCATAAATCTGTTATTTCTTTCCACTGCTCTGGGGTCTTACTACTACTGTATTCAGGAAATGACTCTCTACCCTACTTCATTTTATTACTAGCCTCTGCCCCCAAACTTATTTTCTTTCCTCATATTTATCCTCACAATTTTCTTAAGGGAATTAACGAGAGTTGTCTCCTTATTTTACAGAGTATGAGATTTGCGTGAACTCCCACAGAATCTTTGGGGGAGGAGCAGAAGTGGGGTTTGGAATCTTCCAACAGCTTATTCAGGTCTCCAGAGAAGCACAAACGGAGCTTAGTCCCCCATCCCCAAATGTTCTCCCTCACACATATGTACACACATTGGAAGATTCTGGCTTGTGTTCTTTTTCCCTTCCTGGTTGGGGACAAGGAGGGCGGCCCAGTTGGCCTTGCTGCTGGGCCCACTCTCAACATGAGCATGGGTTAGGGAGATATTCCATGAAATGTCCTTGTTGTTCAGGACACAAAAGTCCCAGGGCCTCACAAGCACAAAAAGCTATGACTCCAAAGATATAAACTAAGGCTGCAGGTAGCACCAGAGGGACCAGGCTGTGATGCTAGACCAATAGGTGTAATTTGAAGAAATTGAGGAAACTACAGAACAGGCCCCTTTTCCGGGGCTTTCTACACATGAAGACAGCTGCTATCTCACTACAATGCCTCTAATTAATCTACCAGCTCTCTACCCAGAACAAGTTCCCTTTGGAAGGGAGGATCCCAGTGGTCCTTAAGATCAGTTCCCCAGATCAGAGGGGTGTCCTTTCAGGTCCCTTGGGGAGAGGCTCCATGTCTTCTTGCGTAGCACATTGATGAGTTGTCCCTGCATCAGGTTGAAGGCCACCTCAGGGATTCTACAACTCCAGAACTCTAAAATGGCCAGTTATATGGGTTTTCCTGATGGCCTGTTTCACTAATGCAGGAGACAGCGAACAAAACTCTTTTTTATATACATTCAGGTTTTTAATGGTAACAGGAAAAGCTAAGGTTTCTCACCTTTCAACTAAAACAGACAGAGAAGGCAATGGGATTGTTTGAATATGTGGAACTACTGTTTTGCCACCACTATAAAATCTGCCCCTGCAATCCCAGGTACCATCCTGACCCAGGTACCATCCCAGGCAGACCTGGCCTCGCGCTATTCACTGGGTCAGCCAGCTCAGCCCAGTTTTTCTGCCAAAGCCCAGCCCAAGGAGACAGCTCTCATAGGGAAAAATCCCTTTCAGCTTGTCATTTGAAAAAGTACCCAAAGGACTGGCTTTTCAAGTTTAGATTCGGGTTATGTTCTCCAAGCATCATCTAACTTGTGTTTCCAAAGCTACAAGCTTTAGAAGCATCATCAGTCATTTTTCACAGTGCCAACACCATCATCTCCACTCACTCATTTTAATATTCCCTGTGCAAGGTAGAATCTGAAGATGATCTGAGGCGCTTATAGCATTTTGCCCTTCATTTTAAAGCCCAGCACATCCCAAAGCAGAATCCTAACTAGTATTCAGTAAAATGTGGTTTGTAATTAAAGATAAACAAGTTTCCCTACCACAGGACATCTGAGAGGCTGCCATATGCTAATGTGCTTGTCAGTCTCTAAGAGGGTGCTAGTGTATGCAGCTGTAGTTAAAATTTATTTGTCCAGAGAGCCAATTTTCTCTCCCTTTTTGTTTCCTTATCTCTTCCTCTCTCCATCCCTCTTCTGTGGAATATTTTGCAGAGCTATAATTCCATGCAACATACACTGAGACATGCTGGCCTGGCTTTTCTCTGTGTGTGTCACACTTGTTGCACAGTCTTCTCTCTGATGAAAATATATAGTAGCATCCCTTTTAGAATAT
The DNA here is from genome assembly GCA_004026665.1 of Murina feae. Lineage (NCBI taxonomy): Eukaryota > Metazoa > Chordata > Mammalia > Chiroptera > Vespertilionidae > Murina > Murina feae. The sequence goes on along the minus strand of PVJC01016394.1, from coordinate 14,917 downwards.
GCCTTACACAGACAAATTTTGTCACACAGGGATCCAACTCAGGACTGGTAAAAAAATAAGCACTACATACAACGGTGCCATGTACTTGAACTCAGCACTATCCTTGGAACCTGGCGTATTACATAGAACTTGCACAATTCCAGCATTATGTACTACATGAATCATAAACTCTGCAACATGAGAAATCTCCAGTCACTCCCAATTATATGGACTCTCTGATTTTTAAAAAGTACCTAAGGCTTCATGCCAGCAATATAAAAAACAAAAAACAAAATAGGAAGTCGGATTTACAAGGAGGTTATGCATAGTATGTGGAACTCTGAATGCTTTTTCCTATAGAAGCAAAGTCATAAGTGGTGATTAAGTTCCCAGATAAACTCAGCAATGTAGCTACAACAAGGCACATCTGCAATGTCATCAACTAACAAAAAACAAAAAAAAACCAAACAATTAAAAAGAAGAAACATTTTTATTTATCAAGAATACTTAGACTTGGTGATATACCCAGAGTAGGGCAGAAGGGGCAGCCCATGTCCAGGCAAGAAGGGGCTTCCTGTAGAGAACTGACAAATATAATAAAGCCAAAAAACGTCAGTTGCCTTTTTATTTCACCACCTGCTGGCAACTGAAAACAACATCAGTAATAAAATACTGCTACTTTGAAGAAAACTGGGTTCAACAAGAAATAAAGAAGCAAAGTTGACCCTTGAACAACTGGGGTTTAGGGGCACAGACCTCCCGCACAGTAAAGAATCTGCGTATAACTACATAGTCAGGGGGTATTTGGAGCTATTAAGGAGGAGATTTTGGCTTCCCTACAGGGATTTTAATGTAATACTTTATTCTGTCCATATTAATATCTATACCCAGAGTCATGACTGCAGGAGTCCTGTTTTTATATTCATCAACAATGATCCTGGTCTGTGGAGGTATAAAAGATTGAACAAATATAGAGAAACAGAGTCTCTGAGTTCAATGAGCAAAACTTATTTGTCTTTTTTTATATTCTCTCTCTTTTTTTTCTTTTTCTTAATTTGTCTTTTTTTTAATGAGTGAATTTTAGAAGAGAAAGGAAAGGCGCTAAAGAAAACATGTGTGTTACAGAGCCAGAAACAAAAACAAACTAAGTATCCAAGGATGGATGAATGAATAAAGTAGATGTGGCATATATATATATATATATATATATATATATATATATATATATATGAACATTACTCAGCCATTAAAAAGATGAAATATTATCATTTGCAGTAACATGGGTGGATCTTGAGGGTATTATGTTATGTGAAATAAGTCAAACAGAAACAGACGAAAATTGATGATTTCACTCATGTGGAATATAAAACCAAAAGCAATAAACATACTGATAAAATAAAACAAAAGCAAACTCATAGATATAAACAATAGGATGCTGATTACCAGAAGGGAAGGAGAGTCGGGAGAAAATGAATTGGGTGAAGGGTGGGTAAAATATATGGTAATGGAAAGAAACTAGACCTTGGATGGTAAGCATGCAATAGAGTGTACAGATATTGAGTTACAATGTTGCACACCTGAAATTTATATCATGTTATTAACCAACTAGGGACCTAGTGCACAAAAATTTGTGCACTTGGGGGGGGGTGTCCCTTAGCCCAGCCTGTGCCCTCTCGCAGTCTGGGACCCTAGGGAGATGTCCACCTGCTGGCTTAGGCCTACTCCCCAGGGGGATCAGGCTTAAGCTGGCAGTCAGACATCCCTCTGGCAGCCTGGGAGCCCTTGGGGGATGTCCACTTGCCAGCGGGGAGCAGGCCTAAACTAGTCATACATCCTTAGTGCTGCTGAGGAGGTGGCAGAGTCTCCCGCCACCACCATTGTGTTGGCAGCCATCAGCCTGGCTTGTGGCTGAGCAGAGCTTCCCCTGTTGGAGCACACTGACCAGCAGGGGGCAGCTCCTGCATTGAGTGTCTGCTCCCTGGTGGTCAGTGTATGTCATAGTGACCAGTCATTCCCAGTCGTTCTGCTCTTAGGGTCAATTTGCATATTACCCTTTTATTATATAGGATAGAGGCCTGGTGCACAGGTGAGGGCTGGCTGGTTTGTCCTGAAGTGTGTCCTGGATCGGCGGGGGGAGGGGGGTCCCCGCTGGGGTTCCTGGCCAGCCTGGGTGAGGGGATTATGGCTGTTTGCAGGCTGGCCACAGACCCTTCAGGGTGAGGGGGATCCCTGTTGGGGTGCCTGGCCAGCCTGGGTGAGGGGCTGAAGGCTGTTTTCAAACCAGTCACATCCCCTTCAGGGTGGCAGAGGGGTCCTGCTGGGGTGCCTGGCCAGCCTGGGTGAGGGACTGATGGCTGTTTTCAGGCTGGCCACATCCTCGGGCTGGAAGCAGGTACCTGGGATTTATTTAATTTCTATAATTGAAACTTCGTAGTCCTGAGTGGAGCTCAGGGCCAGCCAGGGCAGACAGGCAGCTTGGCTTCCTCCATAGCTGGGGGTAACGTAAGCCTCCTGCTCACTCCAGCTCTGTGGCTGCAGCCATCTTTCTGATGGAATGATGGAGTGAGGGTGTGACAGTTAATATTCATATTACTCTTTTATTAGATAGGATGTTACCTCAGTATTTTTTGTTAATTATCACTTGAGGACATATTTCCATTGATTTTTAGAGAGAGTGGAAGGGGGAGAGAGAGACAGAGAGAGAGAAATATTGATGTGGGAGAGATACATCGATTGGTTGCTTCCTGACCAGGACCAAGGATCAAGCCTACAACCAAGGTACATACCCTTGACCAGAATTGAACCCACCAGGCTTCCATCCATGGACTGATGCTCTATCCACCTAGCCAAACCATTAGGGCTCCTCAATAATTTTTAAAAATAAATCATTTGTTTTTTTAAAAAGAGAGAATGTGTTTAATATAAGAAGTTGTGAGTCCACAATGGAATTGCATGAATTGAGAACACTAAGTCAGAAGAACATAAGATATCTTGTACAACGTTCACCCAGAGAGAGAGAAAAGGAGGGGGAGGAGAAGGAGTTTCCTAGGAGAACCACCAGGTGGAGCCACCACCACAAAACCACTTCATGGATGGTCCTCTGGATGGACTTGGGTAGAAACCCAGCAGGAGTGCAGAGTAAATCTAAATCAACAATTGTTCCATGGAACACTCATTACTCTAGTGTTAATAACGCAGAGATTGAAAGGAGATGATAGAAAAAAATCTAAAAACCAGTTTTGTCAATAGCTCACACATAAAAATTTTACAGAAAATGTATAATAGCAACACCCCTCCAGAATGGCTTTTTCCATCCATTTCACCATTATCACGGACCCAAGAGGCAGTACTACTCAGATAAGAAAATGAACAAGGGCAACATATTGTAACATCAATTACTGGCTCTGACACAGGCTCCCAACAGAACCTGTACAGAAAAGCAGTCAGGGATCAGTTACTTTAAATGACCTCTCCATGGTCCCTTTCCTCTCAACCTTTTAAGAACAAAGGCCCACTGGGGGGGAAAGACTATAAATGTACATACAGGTACATTCATACAGATATATGTATTATTGAATAACTGTAAATTATATCCATCCACATTCACTGCAAAGTTGCCAGTTTTATTTCCTCATGGGAAAGACCAGCTCAGGTGATAGCCAAAAGCTTGCACACAACAGTAATACCTTTTCTTAACTCTTACACTTCTAGCTAGCCATAAAAACCAGCAATTTAGATAAAATTGACAGGTGGTTTGGAAACTCAAAGAAAAATCTAACCCAACACACCATACTTTCAGATTCCTAGTTAACCAGGGGTAATTCACATTTATTTCTCGAAAAGGAAATTTGAAATGAAAAACATCTCGTTTCTATATAAACAAATTCCCAGATCTCACAACCACCTTAAAGAACAAAGCACTGAAAAACCAAGCAGATGACCTTTCCTTTAAGGACCACTCTTCCCATTCTTTGTTTATCATTTCATGTCAAGCAAAGAGCCAACTGTCTATCAGGATCCAGACCACTGCCTCAGAGACAACATGAGGGTTCCACACCAACATATGCACATATGCATAATGCACACACTCACTCATATTCTAGTAAACAAGCCAAAGGTACCTTGAGAAGACTATTCCAAGCAGCCAAGTAAATACTAAAGAAATGAAAGCTTGAAATAAACGTTTCCTCGTTAGCAGAAACAAAGGAGGGAGGTCACTATAGCCAGGTCTGTTTAGGGATTATAATGACTAGTGCTGAAACTGTATAAGGAAAAGAAAAATAAACATTAGGTAAAAATTCTTCTGACAGTTACCAGAAGCAGAGCAAAATGGAGTGCCCTTCTGTGCAGCAAACACTAGGCCCATATTACTGTTGAAGGGCATGTGTGCCTCCCATCCACACACAAAATAAAGTCGGAAGAATTTCTGCACTAACTTTTAAAGCAACAGTGTGTCACCAGAGGCAGAGCAGCTGTTGATCCCTCTGTTAAGGAAAACTTTTGAATTAAACCTGTCTGAAGGATGAAACACATGAGAAATGAGCCCACAGAGAAATGTTCTACAATCAAAGTCATATCCACATACCAACTCAGAGAGCAACCCTCCCCTAGTTCAACTTGACTCTCATCTCAGAGCATCAGTGTTAGAGCATCAGTGTTACAAATAACATCTTTTAAACCATTTGACCTTTCAGCATTGATCTCTGGAAGGGGAGGTAAAATGCAAATGCATAACAAACATTAAATAAAGATGGTAAAAGCAGTTTATCTTTTGAAAGGCAGATGCCAAGTAGCAGAGCGACTTAAAAAGATAATTATAAAGTACATTTTATATCGAGAGCATAACAACAATAACAATAATAATAATAGCAAAGAATAATAAATGTGCAAAATACAATAGAGACTTACCAAACACTGAATTCATGATAAACTGGAAATAGAAACAAGGACATATAAAGCCAACCAGAAACTTGCGGAGTGGCTTCACATTCAGAATGACAGAAGTAAGTAAGAGACATATCCCCACATTGCCATAAAAAAGATATAAAATATGCAGCATTTTCTCAGCATTCCCCAAGTGATAGAACCAACTGGAATTGCTTGCAGACAGGGATGAATGGTGTTTTTCTGGTCCTTCCATTGGCCTCAACACCAAGCACAAGGGCAGGCCCATAGTGGGTATGCAGGAAACGTGCTATTGAATGCTCATTTGTATCTACACAAAAGTGAGGAAGGAACACTATCTAAAATTATAGGCAGCAAGAGGTGTTTGGTGAAAAGTAGCTTCCTCATAATGTCCACTAACAAGGCAAGAACTGGGAAACTAGAGCCCTGAGACAGAAGCTGGTCCTCACATAGGCCAGCAGGGAACTGGGGACTTAATCTACCAAACGAATAATGTTGGTCCAGAAACCCATCTAAGGATGAAACCAAATGACTTGTTTCATTTTAATTCAAGTAGGAAAGAGTCCATATTCAAATGGACAAAATCCTTCTTGCTCAATTTCAAGTATTATTTAGCATATTTGCTGTTAAAATCAAGGTCTGAATGTATTTTTTTTATAAAACTCCTTTAAATAGTGTTACAATTTAGGAGGGCCATCATTCTCATATGGTTTTAATGATAGAAAAAAACAAAATAATAAATCACTCTCAAAAAAAAAACAGACAACCTTTTTCAGTCTGGTTCATGAGAATGATATTTGTCTCCAAGAAAAGTTTTCAGATTTATAGCTGCAATTTGTCAACATTCTGAGTCTGGGATAACTGTAGGATATACAACATCCATGCTGCAAGCTGAAATGAAAAATGTCTTCTTAGTCCTTCGGAAAGGCTTGTTTTAAACAGGAAGCTCCTTCACTGTGACTCAGGTAAAGCCCAGAGAAGTAGCCAGGGGTGGGGCAAATACAACTGTCCTTACAGTCCTAATGCCTAAAATGGACAGCTTATGACATCCAAGCCATCTGGAGGGCCTGTTTTCTCTCTCTCTCTCTCTCTCTCTCTCTCTCTCTCTCTCTCTCTCTCTCTCTCTCTCTCTCAATTTCAGTCACCTTTTTCTCAAATGAAAAAAACCACACCTATGGAGTCATTCCAGTACCTCCTTAAATCAACTCTGCAGAAACCTGCAAAGGTTAACACTGAAAACTGAAACTAATCACTCCCCAAACTGATTTTTCCACAGTCCTGGCCTTTCTCAAGGTTATGAATAGCTTTCTTCAAACGTGGGGTATCTTTTGACCTTATTATGCAGGTGCCTTGGGAGAGAGAGCTCATCCCACACTGTGAGGCACTACAACCCATTCACCACTGCCAAAAAGTGAGGCATGTCCCCAAAGGCAAAATCCGCTGGACACAATTGGGCAAACTTCTTCAGCTAAGTCTATCTCAAGTTCAGCAACCAGTGAACTTGACTCATCATAGAAACAGACTTCGCTTTCTTTATTAAACCAATGCTAAGCCTATATTAAATGACAAGGCCCATATACAAATAGTCATCTCATCTTTGATAAAGAAAAAGAACTTGTGTTAACTCTTAAATTCTCACAGGGTGGACTCATATACCGTAAGAAATCAAAGTAGGCTGTTACTAAACTCTGAAAGCAACTTCCCTCAATTACAACAGCCATAGACAAAAACATCCAACAGATTTTTAGGGACAAAGCTGGATAGAGGAGACTTTGGTCATTTACAAATAACTTATTAAAACTTGAAAAATTGGTTGGACGGAAGTGTTGCCAAGTAACTAGAATCATCCCACAGATTTAGCCTCTGATCCTTGTTTTAAGGGGGGAAAAAGTGGTTTTTCATTGATTTGGGGGTGGGAAAAATGTAGCTTTTGAGATCAACACAATGAACTATTTATCTGGCCTTCCAAGGCCAATCAATCCACCCGCTGTTCAGTATAAAGAGTAGTAGGATCCTGCTAGTCTTGATGGGCGGGGGCAGGGCCGAAAGCGATGCTGGGCCTGGTACACAATGCTTCCCTTCAACTGGAAATTTATGTTGTGCCCAGGTGACCCAGGGGTCAGTGCGAAGCCTGGGACAGCATGAAGATGGTTTGCTATATGTTTCATATTTAAAGAACGCCCCATGTGCTAAGGTCTCAGAGCCACTGCCAGATTCATTATATGAAATACCTAGGAGTGAACTGTTGATCAGAATCAGGCTGCAGGCCTAAGATGAAGGTTTAAAAAAGGAACATAGCCAGTAAGCTACTCTTTTTAGTTCCATTTTTTGGTTAATGAAAAATTTCAGAGGGGACCTCAAAGGCCAGATTTTTAGTTGTGAAGAGACAATTATCTAAAAAGTTTGATTTCTTGATTGATTTAAAGTTCTCAGGTATTTTTACCAAACTCATCCAGATAATTACCTTAATTCCTTAATTAATTCCTTATCTTGTTAAATTGAATTAATTACCTTAATTATCTTATTTCCTTTACAAAAGCAGGGCCAGCAGGGAGGCCTTGCCACTGCTCACCGCCCCCAGAAACATCAGGAGGAAATGGAGGGCTCAGATCAGCAGGGAAGGTTTGGAGACATGTACAGAGACTCACTGAGCTCTAGCTGTCCAAACCCGATGAGGGCAGGCTGGCCGCAGGAGCTCTGGAACTTATTTGCAAGAACGCAAGAGACACTTTTGAGGACAATTGTAGGTCTACAGCAAATTATGCTTAATTCTTAAAATGGGCAATCTCCTGCATTGGTAGGAGAAGGAGAGGAAAGGGGGAGAAAGGAAGGGAGGAAAGGGGACGGGAGGGGAGGGGAGAAAAGATCCTATAGCTGCTAACCATTGTGGGCCTCCAGCCAACATTTAATCTGAGTAATAAAAAAAGGAAATGTAACCCAGGGCAGCTGGAGGGGGTAGAGGGAGAAGCAGGAAGGGAGACACAAAGCAATGGCTCAAGCACTATGATCAATGGACAGTTTATTGGACAAATTCTTATGCTGTCTAAATTTTATGAAAGATTAGGTGTTCTTCCTCATGGTTATGTAAACTTGCCTTCTTGTTTTAAAAATGGAACTCTTTGCTAATACATTTCCTGCCCCTACTTTTGAACAGCTCTCTATTTCTCTTTAAGGAAGTAATAAGCCTGTGAAAAGCCTGCAGCTGATGCTAACTTATCTCTGGCAGGCTTAATGTCTGCCCTGGTTAATCCACCAGGAGGGCAGGGGCG